>VURO01043916.1:2519-31085 GCA_015108175.1 Pelvicachromis taeniatus
ACACACACACACACACACACACACACACACACACACACACACACACACACACACACACACACACACACACACACACACACACATGTAATACAGTAAACTATATTCATGTTACACTACAGTGCTTGCATTGGCTTGCAAGTTTATATTTAGAATATGAGCTCACCAATATCTGATACTGTTGACAAGCTCTGCTTTTTTCAGCCATATGAGATCATTTCTGGCTTTAAAATAGCAACAAAACAGCTAAACATGGCTTTCGGTTTGATTTTTTTTACTTTGGAAAGTTGCAGAGATGGAAATGGGCAACAGATTTTCTTTCCTGAGGCCAGAATTTTGAAACAGTACACTGAGTTTAAACAAATTGACAAATTTGTCTGATCAAGAGTCTCACAAATTTACATTTGAAAATGGACCTTCTCACGTATATTATATTTCTCTTTTATTCTTTCTCTAATTATGCCCCTGGGAATATTTTCATTAACATAAACAGGGGAATAGTTTATTTTTTAATAGTGAATGTAATTTAAGCTAAAAAAAAAAAAATGCTCACTGTAAATGATCTGCAGTCACATTAAATGCCTTACATCCTTAGCCAGAATCTACAAAGTGCTTTACAACATTGTTCTCCTTTACACACACACTCACACACCAGTGGAGCCTACTGTGCATGTTGCTCACAATGAAGCATATTGAAAGCTGAAAGTATAGATGTGGGAAACTGAAGAGGAGTGGGATGTAGAGAGAGGAGCAGAAAGGATAGAAGAAAAGATGAGTGTGTGGGAAGAGGCGACAGAGTTGCCTACAAAAAGCTGCGGTGGCCTTGTGCACTGTGTGACTGTGATTGCGAGTGCCTACAGTGCCTTTTAGGGTCAAAACTAGAAGTAGGGCTCTGCCAGTCAGCTGGTCATGTTTTAGAAGTACTGTAATGGCATTCCAGTTTTAAATACACTGCACTGTTGGCCTGCAAAATTAGCACCTATGTGTATTTACATACATTCATAGCTTAACTATGTACTTTAAGCTAAGAGGCCGACAAATGCCAAAGACAGGATGAGAGGAGAACTCTGTGTGTGTGTGTATTTTAGGCTTTGACTGTGAGTGTATTGTGTCAGAGCTTTGTAAAGGGCAGGAGGTGCAACCAGGACAAGGATGACATTTAAGCAACAAACAATTTTCATTCTGGCCCTCATGGCAGATTTCACTGAAACAGTTGTGTATCAGTTACTGTAGTATTTTGTTAAAGAGCCTCTTTGAATGGACTGAATTATAATCTAGCAGTTTCTTGAAACTAAATCTTAAGTAGCTGATTTGTCCTCTGCGTCTTTTTTTTTTTTTGTCCTCCGGTTCTTTTCAGTTATCACCCTCTCGATCCTACTGACCAACAGACATAAATATCATCCACTTCCTCCTAATGCTTATCATCCATCTTATTGTAACAGCACTCCCTCTGACCTCACATCACTCCTCTCCCATTCCACCTCTTATCACATGATGGAGGGAGTAGAAGATTAAAAAAATAGATAGCAAAGGATGGGGATGAAAAGACAGAATAAAAACCTAGTCAAAACAGAGATTTAAAGAAAGGGAGAGGCAATAATGCTAGACTGGACAAAGGTGGAAGAGGGAAAGTGTGTGTATGTGTTTGTTAGTGTGTGTGTGTGCGTTTTTTGGGAGAGAGAGAAAAGAGAGAGAGAGTGAGAAAGTAAATTGGCTGTTTGTTCCCAGTCTGTGCTTCAATCAGACACAGAGAATAGCCTCTAGCCGTTAAACTTTCCAATTACCTTGAGCAGATGGAGGCTGTGGGGCTCAGTTTAGAGAGGTTGTTCTGGTTGTTGTTGTTGTTTACTGTTATCTGCTATTGACTGTACATCTACCCACACACTGTCAGAAAAAGGGACAGGGGTGTCATAAAAAAGCGGAGTTCTCACTTTTTAATCTTTGCCTTCACATATCTCTCCATCTCTTATTTTACTCCTTGTTTCGTCTCTGGTTGAGCATATCTGGTCAGACAAGAGTGGTTTAGCTCTTCATATTACAGCCTTGTGACTGAATGAATGATCGTCAGGTTTGGTGACCTTGTGAAATGCGGATGAAGTCTCCCCACTCTCAGTAACAACTGTGCTCTTGAGCAAAGCTCTCCAGCCCCAGCTGTTCCCTTTGAGGACCTCGTTGGGCAACAGTGTAGCACTGTGCTTTACATTGCAGAGCTCCCGTGTATGAATGAGTGCTACTGTGTGAGCATGAAGCCTGGAGAAGAGCAAGCACACTCAGTTGACTTTCGTGAATATCAGCATATTAAATAGCGTTTTAGTTTTAGTTTTAAAGGTTTGCAGGCAGATTGAAACTCGCCTTGAAGAAATTTGGGGTTCATGTTAATACACACAGAGGTACTTTCTTTTAAAGCTGAGTAAACTTACAAACTGCCTTAATCTTTCTTTTATTTGTTGTTCAAAGCACAGTTAGCTTTGTCTACCAAAAACATTTCTAACAATTTTAGCCGTTTAAAATGTGTTGTTGTTTTTCCATATTATTAAACAGAAACATTTTAACAAATGAGTTGGTTGGCCCTGAGTGAAATATATAGTCACTAGTTAGATATATTTTTCACACTCAAATGTCTTCACCAGTATGTAGAGGTATCGCCCATGTCTGCAGAGGGTAACCTGTAAAGGAGCTGCTTTATGTGTCCTGAAAATCATTTGTAGTTTGTAGGATATATCCTGCTCAGGGAAAACAGATCTACAAGAACTGCCTCTCTGGGGAGATGTTCACAGTGTTGTTGAAGAGTGCCAAAGATAGTTGTATAACAGTTAATTAATGCAAGAGAAACAGAGACAGTGAGACGTATTAATGTTGGATTATCAGTTCAGAAAATTATTGTACAGACACATGAACCATGCATATGATGATGTATCAGTCCTTTGGTTTATGACCAAATACGTGCAAATTGTGACAACATCCTTAGATGTGCTTTATATTCAGTGCTAATAAATTGTGCTAAAGAAAGAAAGAAGCTGAAAATGGTTCTTAAAATCAGTCTATTTATGTCATTCTTATATTAGTGTTTCACTTAATTCCTCGTGTCTAATAAGAACTTCACAGAGCTGCTAGCACAGCTGCAGACTATTAGTCATGTAGGCAATTTTCCATTTGGCCTTTTTTTGTGCTGTTTTTGTAGAGGAGGAACACCAAAAATAGAGGGTAAAAGGGAGTGTTTGACATGAATGACCTGAAACCAAAGATGTTGCAACTGGGCTAAATGGTACACATGAAGTCACTATCAGGGCACCAGGACACCCTAGTTATCATCACTTAATTTTGTCTGAAATTAGGGGCAGTTCAGTGATAGTCTGGAGCTCTGTAACTAAAAATTGACAATACAGACTGAAGACATGCTAACCACACTTCTAACATTCAACATGTATGATTTTTTAATTAATTTAAAAAGGATAGTAATTCAAGTCTTGGTTGTTCATAATATATGACTTGATATACTGCCTTTCTACCACACTATTAGAGGAAAACTCACGCCATCCACTGGGGATATGGCTTTGTATATTGTATTTTTTGCCTGTGATGCGTTTACCTGTTTTTCTTATGTGTGTGCACAACTGTATAAATGGAAGTTATCAGGCAGATATTTACCTTCAGCTGCTCTGGTACTTCACTAACCTTGGAATGAAAGGATACGAGGGGGGAAAGAATGGATAGATAGGAAAAAGAGGAGGAAAACAGGGGAGCAGAGGAGGAGTGAGAGGGCGTCGGAGAGTGTGTATTCACGTGTGGGATACGGCAAGATGGATTACCCAACCCGACGGCCAATTTATCACTGTCACAGAGAGAGAGGGGGGGGCAAAAGAAAGGGATTTGGAAAAGAGGGGAAAGGAAAGAGAGAGGCAGCAAGAGGATGGGATGAAGAGCTTGGGGAAAGATAGTTAAAAAAAACTAGGTGGAGGACAAAAAGAGGAGAATAAACAATTATGAGTGAGTACTTTATTTTGTGCTCAGTCAGACATATTTTTACAACTAATCAAGAAGAGGTGTAACCCCATGCCTAAGAAGGGGGAAAACAGAAGAGAGACCAGACAGAAAAGCAAAGGATTTGCCGTGTGACTGCTGAAGCATAAGCACATCCTTTAAATGTCCTATTCTTATTGACTGAAGCTGGAAAAAGTATAGTTGTGCAGTCTCTGTGTAGTGCACTTCATAAGGCTTGGAGCCTTTTGATTTTCATATGGAGCATATTAGAAATATGATGTAAAATCAGACATTTCTCACCAGGGATAGTGAAGACCTGGCATTTTATTCTCCTGCTCTGAGTAGTTCCACTCAGTCACAACAATAAAACATCCTTCATGCTACTGTACAGGTATCCCCTTGTGTTGCCTAACAGCTTTGACCCATTGAAGTGGAAATTCTGTCGTCCCTGGCATCCTTTTGGGGCTGATGGTTGATGGCTTATTTTAGGGCATCCCATACATAGATGTTTGGAGACCAAAGCCGTCACAGAGCAACTTTGCTGTGGTAGATCTGTGTCTAATGTTTAGACCTGTTATTCCTTTGTTTGCTTAATTGTTTCTTTATTTCTTTCTACTGTGAACATAGCGGGGTGTGAAATCTTGCCTTGCTTGCAGATATGAGATGTGAAACAGGCATTCACATAGAATACATTCTCACCTAAATTAACTAGCCATGTTCCCTCATCTATATTCAGGTGCAGACAACTAGCTAATTGGTAGCTAGCTAGCACAGTGAAGAAGATTATTTTTGCATATATCTCATTTACAGTGCAGCTCTGGTACAGATGGTGGACTAATTTAAAAACAGACTGCAGAGTTTATATGCAGTTCATTTACAGTCGGGAAGCACCATCGGATAGCCAGATAATTTAAAAACAGGCACCAGAGTAACTTTCACATAAAAAAACAGGCAGCAATTTAAACAACTATTTCATTTATAGCACTGGGCACTGTTGTGGATGGGCAGCTAATAAAATAAGGCTGTCTTCCAGCCAGCTAGCTCATTTACACTAGCAGGAAACCCGTCTGTAAACTTAACTCTGTACAGGCCGGGACAAGATCTGTAGCTCAGGCTGTTAATGAGAAGGCAGCATGCATAGCAAACAGTGCATGTACAGACAGATGGGCTGAAATATTGATGAAGCAAAAATGTAAAAAGTCTTTTAATTCACATAAACACTTGTCATGTTT
Organism: Pelvicachromis taeniatus; assembly: GCA_015108175.1. Taxonomy (NCBI): domain Eukaryota; kingdom Metazoa; phylum Chordata; class Actinopteri; order Cichliformes; family Cichlidae; genus Pelvicachromis; species Pelvicachromis taeniatus. The sequence goes on from VURO01043916.1 coordinate 7,730, forward strand.
GCATGTGAGCAGGACACATCGACATGTCTGTCTGTAGCATCTGTTTCCAGTATTTTACATCCTCTTTGACTGACATTTCACACACATACGCAGGTCAAGCGAGGCTATTTTTGGACATTATGTGTTTGTGGGTGGAGAAAAAAACAACTTAGTGACTGATGAGCACTTAACCTAAACTAATTCATGGCAGCATGCAGACAGCCAATTAATTATAGTTGTCAATCTCGAAGAGTGACTGCATGAATGGCTGGCTGCAGACACAAATGTGTCATCAACATGGTCTGTCTCATGAGAGTTGTTTGCCCACAACATTTCAAAGGAAAGTAGGAGTCACATAAAAGCATCGAAAGCTTGTTCTCTTTGAATGAACCCACCCTGCTTTCTTTCTCTCATGGCAAGTCCGCTTAACTGAAGGGCTAATGATGGCGGCGACGCTGATCAACACGTGTTACACTGAAAAATGCAGAGCGCAGAATTTAAATTTCATGTTTCATCATCAATTTGATTTGATGTTTTATGCATTTTCAAAAAAATTTGATTGGTTGATTGTTCTAGAAGCATATCTTGGCACTCTACACCCATCTTGGCATTTGTTTGGACTGTTATTATGAAGTATCAGCTAAATGAAAAAAAATTATTTTTAATATCACCAAGACATTCTGAAAGTTATGTTGCTACTGCAATTTTTACTTTTGTGGAATATGTTTTATAACATTGGACACTGTATGAATTGTCAGTCATACAGCATGAAGCCTTAAAACCATAACATTATATTATAAAAAGTCACCCACCACATAAAAAATGAACGAGAATACCCCAAAAGTATCAAGGAAAGTAATGCAGCAAGTAATTTACACCAGCACCATGTAGGTAGACGCTAATTAATTTTCACACTGGTATGATAACAAAAACTTTCTAATGCATTTCTCTTTGTTATTAACACGTGTCAACATCACACGCGAGTGTGTAAATGTGTGCAGGCAAACTGTGTGTCTGTTCATTTAAATGAATGCTTCACTGATTTATGCACATGTGCACATACGCATTTGTGTGTGAGTGTAATAGGTCACAGTTATGTCCTAACCAATCTAACTCCTACTACCATTATTGGCTCATATGAGGGAATGACCAATTAAAAAGGTGATTAAAGGAGACATACTTCAGAGAGGGAAAGAGAGGAGGAAGAGGGGCTGGATGTAATAAATGAGCGAGAAAGGAAACCTTCCGGGGTTCTTTAGTTATTTGTCACAGAGGGGAAACAAAGAAAGAGAAAAGTCTGTGCAGGCAGCGGTTGGTTTGCTTAATATCCTGGCACTCGCAAACATGCTATTAAACAACAGCTTCTGCTAAGGGTTATTTCTGATGTGTGCTACAAAAACACTAATCTTCCTCTTAGGTAGCTTTTAAACACAAGGAGTTAATGTAGCTTTTATTAAGTGTAGTGCATTTCAACGTTTTCATCTATATGCACTTAATTGTTGGTGTGTTTTTTATGGTTTCTTTACACAGGCTCTATTTGTCATCATGAAGTATTCTCTGCACGGATATTCTTGTTACTTTACCTGTGTATTTTCTTCTCACATATTTAGTTATGTCTCAGTGATTTCATAATAGTTTAAGTGGTATTGTTTTTCTTAGGATGAATACAATCCAATATCCCATATAGTTAAACAAGTTATTGACATTAATATTTTCTTTGTCATGATTTTGAATTTCTGTTTCTATCACTTTCTATCCATTACTTTTTTCTTCTTTTTTTTTTTTTACTTTGCCTTGTGTTCCATTTGCTGTTTAAGTTCTGGTTTTAGTCATTTCCTTTGAGTCACAGTGATTTTCTCAAATGGACTTCCCCTCCCCTTTGGTTGTTTGTTGGTTTGTTTTTTCACTTGTCTCTTCTTTTCTGCTTTTTGGAAATTGTGTTTTTCTCCTGTCCCCACTTGGTATTTCTGAAATTTTGATTTGTTTTCCACTTCTAAGTTTTGTATCTTGCATTCTGGTCCATGATGATGAGCCATACTGACATTTACATTTGCCACTGATTGATTCTTACATGTCTCTTGGTATTGCAGTTTCAGCAATTTTGGTTAATCTTTTTTCTTGTTATTTTTGTGTTTGATTTATTTTTTCTCATTATAGTGAAGCTGTGGATTTGAACTACTATTCAGTATATAATTTTTGAGTGTGATACCTCCGTGTATGTAACACAAACATACACAACGGGCCCTTTTTTCAGTATACGTTACCTTTTTAGTATCAGTTTGGACCTCAGTTTCCATTCAGGATCACCTTAATTCTTTGTAGCATGAATTCAACAAGGTGCTGGAAACATTCCTCAGAGACTACCACTCACTAGATATTGTCTCTTTATCGGACCGTTCTAGGTAAACCCCAGAGATGGTTGTGCAGAAAACCCCCCGGAGAATCAGCAATTTCTGAAATACTCAGACCGGCCCATCTAGCACGTTCAAAGTCACTCAAATAACCTTTCTCCCCCATTATGATGCTCAGTTTGAACATCAGCAGTTCATATATACCTAGTCTGCCTAAATGCAGTAGGTTCCCACCATGTTATTGGCTGTTCAGGCATTTGCATTAATGAGTAGCTGAACAGGTGTACCTAATAAAGTGTCCAGAGAGTGTCTGTATGTGTACAAAAGAGAAAAAAAAAAAGGCATATGTTTTTAGACATAATGGTGTGAGAGACCTGTGCTCGACCTCGGTCAATGCAGCATTGGTTAAATATACCGTATATGTGCCTAACCATGAGTTTGAATTGTGTGAGGTGATTTATACCCTGTGTGTTATTGACCTTCATCTTGCGAAGACATCATACTCAATTGTTCACACACATGCACACAGGAGCACCAGTCTCCATCATAAGCGCGATCATGGGCCGCCAACAGAGTTGAAATGTATAATATTTCTATCTGCTGTCTGTCTTTTATCTGCTCCACATCATTTCTAGTTTACATTATTTGTGCATGTGTGCGTGTGTGTGTGTGTGTGTGTGTGTGTGTGTGTGTGTGTGTGTGTGTGTGTGTGTGTGTGTATATACGCTTATATATAAGTATATGTAATGTATATGCTTGCGTGTCAGAGCAGGTGCAAGAGACCGTCTGCGACTCTTCTGCATGAATTCACTGATTCCAGACCTGCTGAGAAGTGCCTGTGTGTCTGTGATAGGGTAAATACAGGAGCAAATAGTGGAGAAATGGATGAGCAGAGGGATGAGTGAAGGCATGGGGGAGAAAAGATTTACTCTGCTTTGTCACTCATATTGAACTGATCACATACATTCTCCATAATAAGCTGGCAAACAACAATAAAAACTACACATATAATACGCAGCAGTTAGTCTCTTTCTGTCTTCTCTTGGACCTGTTCACCTTTTCTGTTTTCTTATTTTTGAATGTGATATGATGCTATGAACTGATGCTAAATATAAGAGAAGTGGAATCAGGGAAAGACAGAAATAGGAATACAGTAAAGGAGTTGGGTCAAAGTGTTGTCTCATAGTCAGTGATGGAAAGAGTATTTTTTTTCCATGTATTATTGTGTGTGTGTGTGTGCGTGCTCGCGCACTTATGAAGGGGATGTGTCTTGTTGAGCTTGACAGCCTATTTTCCTGAATCCTTTACCTCCTGTGCACTCACAGACACACACACACAAACAGTGAGGGCGAGCTGTCTCTTTTCATCAGATCTCAGTAATAGCATCCTTCTGTGTCCAGTCTGCACCCATCCACCCACACACACATACAAACGCACACAGTCAAACACACTGATTGTCAGCCACTAAGAGTTGCTGAGGTCACTTTTCAGTTACGTTGGACTCAATCTCCATCTCTCTGCTTTTCCTTTATTCTGTCACTCCATCTTTGCAGTGTAGAGCCGAGGATACGTTTGTCTCCCATGTAGGAGGAAATGAATCACACTCGCGCACACATATAGACTATCTGTGATGCTGCGAGTGATTGAGTCACTCACAGAATACTGATGAACTCAGAGGTGAAGAGATGGGTTGAAGAGATGAATAGGTGTGATGAAAGAAGGAGGGGAAGTGAGGAGAGCAGAGAATATAACAGTTCACAGTGAGAAGTTATTATCAAACTGTGCAAAACACTAAAAATCTCTGTTAATCTCCAGAATGTTGGTGGAATTCAAAATTCCCTATGAATACAGCCTTGTTGTCTGGTAAGATACTGAGCTCAAAGGTATGCTGCTCTAATGAAAGATGAGCTGAATATAACAAAAATGAAGTATAAGTAGGTGAAAAATGCAGAAATGTACACATGCACATTGAGCAGGCACAGAAAGTACATTTGCATGTGTACAAGGTGTTGTGCTCATGGTCAGCGTTTGCAAAAGCTGTCTGTTTCTTTCACCCCCCCATCTTTCCCCTCAAAAACCACAGCTCTCCTTTTTTTCAGTCAGGCAGCTTGGCTGCTTCTCAAATCTTAGCTAATTGGGAACAACAAGACCCTCATCTCAAGGACCATACACCGTGTCCACTTTAATGCTGCTTTAGTCGCCTGTCTGCTGTGCTCTCACAGTTAAGTGTGTGCATGTGTGACAGGGTGATGGAGAAGGGTCAAAAGATGCCAAAAGAGATTAAATGTTCCCTTTTTGCCAATTTTTGGCAAAGATAGGACTTTTCCAACTCAGAACAAACAGGAAAAGCAGAAAGCGGGGTTATTGTTTTGGCACCGATGAGGAGAATGCTTCACAATTTGTTCACAGTGGTTTATTTTATCTGTCTCCCTCAATCATATTTTATAACTAACATGAACAGTCTGGTCTGGTTGCAAAAATTAGAATGTTTATGTAATGGCTGTAATGGGAAGATATTATTTATAAAAAATATATAAGAAATGAGAAGTTCCATTCTAGAGTAAAACAACAGCATTTGACGTTGTTTTAACTTAAATGTGTTTAAATACTCGATAATTCTCTCCTATTCATTTTGGGTTTGTCATTCTTTATCTTCTTTTTTTGCTTTATGCTGACTAATCTAGTGGCCAACAGTATTTAACATAGACATGGCATTACACTTATCTTGTACATCAACAATAAGGTTGAGAGTAGAGCAGTTCTCGTCCATTTACAAAAAGTCCTTTTGGTGATGATCTCAGGGACGAAGAGAAATAAACTCTTTCTAGAGTGAAAATATCAGCTGCACAGGGAGAATTTGGGGTTCTTACATAAGCATTAATGAAAGTCATGTAATTTTAAACTGTAAGCCACTAAATCTTTATCACTATTAATGCTTTTCCCCTTAGTCGGATACAAATTCAGTCAACACGCTTCCCGTGCAAAAAAAAGAAAATTAAAACTGTCAACTGTATTTAGCAATCTTATTGATGATTTACATGTTTGATTTGGCAAATATATACTAGGAGAAGGATGTTGAATATGGAGCTGCCAGGCAGGAGGAAAATAGGAAGACCACAGAGAAGATTCATGGATTCATGGATAGTGAAGGAGGACATAAAGAAAGGGTTTATGTGATGGAAGAGGATACTTCAGAAGGGATAGGGTGACATAGATGAGCTGCTGTGGCAATCCCTATAGGAAGCAGCCAACAAGAAGAAGTTGTATTTACTGTTAGGCTTCACCTCAACTTTCTTCTTACAGTCTGACTCCAGAAGTCTGTTTATTATCGCCTGAAGTTTGCAATTATAGTTCCATGTCAGGCCGCAGTATATTTGTATACTGCTATTACTGCATGTGTGTGTATGTGTATGTTTAACAGCATGTTCTGTTCATTATGCTGCTTAGTTTTCACAAGAAACAAGTTACCCTTTATCCATAAACACACATACACACTCACATACTCAGCAGGATTTTAAGTCATGCTGTGTGTGTGTGTATATCTTGTGGTTTGTTGACATAGTCAAGCAGGCAGTTCTCACATTGAGAGGGTGCATTTTACTTTAAAATGAAATGTTACTTTGTGCGCACACACACACACACACACACATACAGTGTATTGATTGTAAAGCTACAAGCTTGTCATTGAGCGAGGCTTATTAGGTGTGGCAGACAGGACGTTACATTTTTTTCTTTTGCTAATAGGCTCCTATTATGTTATTAGCGTAATGAGAGCCACCAAAGAAGCTGACCACACACACAGACATATACAGCTGGGAATTCTTTGTGTTAAAGCAGTATTATTTGTCAGTAATCTGATAAACAGCCCATTACTAATAACACAAGTATGATGTATTGAGCGGCTTGATAAATCCAGAAGGGTTCTTCTGTGTGTTTTTATGTCTTCTCTGTCAATCATCTGTCTCAATCTTAATGTCTTATTCTGCTAAGAGATATCCATCGCATGAATATTGATTGGCTTGGACATTGAAATTCTGCATCTCCACAACTCGTGTATTGATTAAACTTCAGTAAACAAAGAGTGCCCCCTCATCTCTTTGGTGAATATTGTGCCTACACATCTTCTTGGCATGATGTACTGAGATGTTCAGACAAAGGTCCCAACTGTTGAGACTGAAGTGTTTGCTCATACATTACTGTGTCTTGGGTTATTTAAACAGCTGTACAAATCTTTACCAAAACGAGATTTGAAAGTAATGGCTCTGAGATGCTGCAGTGCTTGGTAATAGCATCCTTTAGAAAAGATTCATGTTAGGGTGCATGGAAGAGTACATCCAGAGGCACATAAAATAGAGAAGTGACGCTCTTGGTTCTTATTCAATCTTTTCTTAGTTAAAATGCCATGAGATGGTTTTTACATTTAATCATGAGTCTGTAACTATCACTTAGGCAGAAAAGGGAATGAGGATGCGCATACTGTTATACAAGAGTCGGGCTAGTTGAAAGCAGGAAGGTGACACTTAGTAGCACCATCTACCACAGGTGTTTAATTGAATTACAGAGCTCTGAAGCAGACATGCACACCACACCTGCATTTGGGTGGACAATAAGCTCACAAAATCACAGTCATTTGAATCCTAGCATCAGTCTCAAGGGTCCTAAGCGAAGCCAGATTTTATGAGGAAAAGCCATTTCTATTTAATGACCTTTGCAAGATAAAGACCTTAATGCTTTATGGAAAACTTAAAAAAAAAATTTTCACCAGGGTCAAATGAGGTTTAGATGCAGATCTGTATCAGGGTGTGCGTGTGCTTGTTAACTTTGATATTGAGTCCAGCGTGTCATGGCAAGAGATTTAAAGTGGCTTTGCTCAATGCAAGTGGTTCCAATTAGTCTGGAAAAACATATACAGGCTCAACACGCACCTTTTAGTATACAAATATCTATGCGCACAGACACCGATAAGTCCACACAGAGATTGGATGAATATCAGGATTCTGCACACAATAATTGTTTTCACACACGCATCCACAAAGAGTAACAGAAAAAATGTTTAAAAAGAGGTTGGTTTACATATTTATATTTCACATAAAGTCTTTGTGTGCCTTTAATGCTGAAATTTGTGTCAGATTAAATTACCTAAAGAGACACTAAATTAAATTTGCTGATTTATCTACTTAGCTGTATACTTATTACACATATGTACAGAATCATATCAATCACTATGTTAAAAGTAAGGCTATTTGTTTAGGTGGACAGATTAGACAAAGTATAGAGAAACAGAAACGATTTGTAGTAACGCGGCAACCAGATACAATATGTAGTGAATGATGACCAGTGACTTAAAAGTTTCATTCCAATGGGCCCAAGTGTGACAAGCCAATCCCTTTGTCACAGTGTGCCAAAGCAGACTGTATGAGATGAAGAGTAGACCCAAATGCAGACACAAAAGATCGTAGATCAAGACTTGATATTAACAAAAGGCGAGCCATTTAATAAGGCTGATAACAAAGGTGCAAACAAAAGGCAAGACAAACTGATACAAAACTAAACATAACCTAAACTGGGAGAACTACCAAACAACAACAACAACAACAACAACAACAACAACAACAACATGAAAAACCCTGACATGGCCCTGAACCAACTTGGACCCATTGCGAGAAACAACAGACAACCTGACCACGAATGAAAGAAAACACGCAGACTAAATACACACAGAAAGTGATCAGGGGAAGTGGAAACACATGGGGAAACAGCTGAGGCTAATCTGATCTAACAGACAAAGAAAGCAAAGCCGACTACACTTACATAGGACACAGACTTTCAAAATAAAACAGGAAACAGCATGGAACACAGACATGACAACACGAACTTGACAACATAAGATGCATGGACATGAAACACATAAAGGGCGAGGGAAACTGTTCTGGGTTGTAGTCAGGTTTCCCACTGAAAATATAATGTTTGGATCCCACTATATTTATTTCAGATTGTATAGATACAGTCTCTATACAAGTCTTCTATATATCTCTAAACAATTACAATTTCATGTTATGGTTAATCCATTATATGACATAAAATAGATAAAATATGTCTTTAAAAAAGAAGGTAAATAGCTGGTGGCAGTGAAAAAAACCCCCTCTGAATGTCAAGTGAGTTTTATTTGGTTGAAGTTGTATTCATTTAAATACTATTCCATCTAGTGTGCAAAAAAATACACTGATTCAAATACTTTTGAACTCTATTATGAGACATAAATGTGAAAGAAACAGTCACAATTTAAAGTGTTATTGGCTTTTTCTTATTGCTAAAACTGATGGTTATCTAAACCTTTATGAATAGGAAAGTGGTTGCTTTTATAATTTAACAACAATTTTAGTTATTTCTAATTGATAGAAATTAATAATCAAACACCTAACCTTATGTAATAATAAGTGGCTGCTTGTTTATTAAGCAAATATGCTGAAAGATGATTCAAAGGTGCAAAATCACATTATGCATTTCGTTTAAACATACAGACGGACATACAGTCAGACTGAAGTAGCAAAATTCAGTAAAAAGAAAGAAAAACGGGGAGAAAAATCGTATAAGGTCAGTTGCTTTCATTCTTGCATAAGACAACTTTTTGCTGCTAGCTTCTGTCATACTTTTATCCTTTAGACCCCAAGGACATAGTGTGTGTCTGTCTGTGTTTTTGTGTGTACTTGTTTTTTCACTTGGTGTGTCTCTCTTACTACACTCCTTCCCTGAGGCTGAATAACATGTTCTTGGTTTTTCTATAAATATTCATAGTAAGGACTTGTTCAACATGTCTATGATTTCTTCCTGTCTTATCCTTCGTTATCTTAAAGGTTTTCTTAACATATCTAACTTCCAGCTGTTCCTGTTCATTTTGCTTTCATTCAAACCTTCAGTCAAGAGTCTAAATGTTTCCTTTTATTTTTCTGTCCCTCTTTCCAGGATCCCTCATTCTCGCTCCTTCTCCACGATAAACTTCAGGTGCCCAACAGTTCTCGCCGGGCGTGGAACGAGCGTGACAGTCGATGCGATGTCTGTGCCACCCACCTCACTCAGCTCAAACAGGAAGCTGTGCGGATGGTTCTGACTCTCGACCAGTGGGATTTGTCTCCAGCCTCTTCCCCTCCAGCCCTGAGTGGACGATATGGATCTCAAGCACCTCCGGGTCCATCATCAGGAGCACCAGGAGGGCCTCTGCCACGTGAATGGCCTCATTTTCTCCCTTCCTCTTCCTCCCCCTCAGCTGCTGCTGCTACTTCTCAGCCTGCCCACACATCCTCCCAATCCCCTTCTCCAGGCCCCAGCCAGACCCCAACACCAAGCCCTAGCCATGGATCATGCAGTCCGCAACCTCAAGGTGCAGGGCACAGACTGGGGTCCAAGCCCAGCTCTCTGGGCCTCAGCGGTGGAGTGGACAGAAGAAACGGGTCCCCTAGTTCAGGAAAGGCAGCTGGTGGGCAACAGCAGCCAGTGACTGGAGTAAGCAGCCCTGGAAATAATGGGGGTAGCAGCAGTAATAATGGGACTGGAGCAGTACTGAGCACAGCAGCTCTGCAGGCACATCAGCACCAGAACAGAACGAATGGAGGAGTCACACTCTATCCATATCAGGTAAAACACCTATAGATGTGTATGTGTGTGTGTGTGTGTGTATCTTGGACTATCTGCACTATTCTTCCCACAAGTGCATTGCAAATATCACCATGGAAACAGTAGAACTATATCATTATATGATCAAATGATAACAGGCACCATGAATAGTCTCTTGATGTGAATCTGACAGATTCGGCACATTTACACTGGTCATTTTGCAGTTTTGCAATAAGATCCGTAACTTGCTTTAAATGTTCGTTCTTGTACAAAGTCAGAATGAGTTAAGGACAATTTAAACAAAAAAATTTCTCCTCCATAATACAAATATGGCTGACTGTCTAGCAAATACAAAAAATATTACGACTGAGATGTAGATACTGTAAAGATTTAAGATTTTTTTCCCAAGAGTTAAAAACGTACTTTTCTATAGAGATTTTTGCTGTCAGTCCTCCATATACTCTAAAAAGATATTTTTCAGTTGTGACAGATGCCTCCTGAGTGGGATACATGCATGCTAGAGAGAGAAGGAGAGATCGGAACCAAACACACTGTGTGATGTTAAAAGAAATTTGATTACTTTAAAATCCTTACTACTCAGTTTCTGGAATATTTGTTGATTATATCTCAGTCTGTGACCCTACTCACACTTGGTTTTGAGATGCGTCCTAGCTGATATGATCACATGGACTGGACTGCTTGGTGTTTACGTCTATGTTTATCATGTGTCTCTATCGAGGCTACTTCTGTTTAGATTTTCTCACTGTCTGCAGCTCAAAGGACCCAGCTCACAGTTATTTTTTTCTGACATTGGTTAGAGTGATTTGGCCTCACAGCATCTCATGGTGGGTTTACCTTTATGTTTTGCACTTGTGGTCTGAACCAGTGGAGTTTAAACTTCAAATATATTAGAAACTCAGTTTATAGTCCAGTTTGTAGCCATCTGAATAACATTATACTTTATATCTTTCAACGCATTGCCATTCCCAAACAAAGAGATTCTAGAAGAATAATTATTTATTTAGTTCATATTTGCAAAGACAAATGGTAGCATATTTCTTTATATGTCTATTTCTACTCAAATATTATAATTCTAGTTTCTGATTAGGTTGCGTCTTCTAAAATGGCAAAGACACGTTGTGCAATTCGTTTACACTCCTCCTTACTGAGGAGACGACAATCCACTTTGATCTTGTGTCGAGAGGAAGGCAAAACATGTTGATATCAAGCATTAAGTTAGTACCAAACAAGACTGAAGATTCAAGTGGAAAATGGAGATAAAAGAAAATGTTTAAGGAGGATACAGGAAGAGAAGGAGTGCGACTTCACAAAAAAAGGAGGATGGTAGGAGGGAGAAATCGCCTTAGGTGAAGAGTGGTCTAGAGGTGTATGGAGAGAGGCAGTGGTGCTGAGACTCCAGGGGAAATCCAGAGGTGTGTGTGTGTGTGTGCATGTGTGTGTTAACATGAACGTGTTATACAGATGTAATAATTCATACAGTGATAATTAGGACTCCGGGGACTCTGTGTCATACACCCCCAGTCCCTCTTCACTCTTTCATTCTCATTCATTTTCTTTTACACTTACTCTCCCCTTACTTTGCCCCTATTATCTCTCCTGCCGTTCTCACACTTTGTCTGCTTCATATTCATCCGCTCTTCTATCTTGCTGTTATCCCATCTGCTTTTACATTTTTTTTATTCAACCCACGACTAGTATCAGATTCAGAGAGATAGATGGAAATGACTTTGTACACTCTCTTGAATTGTTTCGTTATCATGTTCTACCAGTCAGAATAAATTAGGTTTGCAGGCTTTTATGTATTCTGGTATGTCTTTGTGGGAATTACAGTCAAAGTGTTCAGATTTGAAAGAGCATTTATCTTTTGGTAAATTTAATCTTTTCCGAAAATAAAAAGCTGTTGATTTTTTTTTAGGTTATGAGGTTTAGGTTTGCCTGTCTGTTAGCAGTATTGTGCAGAAAGTTGTGCATGAAGATTCCAGCACATGTGGGACTTGACTCAACTTAGAGGTCCGTCCATCCATCTATTCTCTTCCACTCATCCTTATCAGGGTGGGCTGGAACCTATCCCAGCTGTCATAGGGCGAGAGGCAGGGTAAACCCTGGACAAGTCACCAGTCTATTGCAGGGTAATAGAAGAAGTCTTTACAATTGTGAGACTGTAAAAAAAAATCAGATATTTCACATTATATCTACATTTATATATTTACATATCTACTTCTTTTTAAATCTTTTCTTTGATTTCAACTTAGCCAGAATGAAAGCAGAAAGGTTTTTTTTTTTTGCTTTTAATGCGCCTGCGTCATCTTTGTTGTTTCTCCATTCATGTGTATGCACATCTTAGTCCTTTGAAAGGAAATTCTAGAAACTGTTCACAAACATTCACTTCAACTCAGTGGTCAGAGATAAAGATCCCTGTAATCTTATGATAAACATTTTGGTTCAGATGCACATTTTATTTATTTTATCACTTCATAGTGATGTCATAAAATTCAGGGGAAAAAAAGGACCTTGTTTAAGATTATAATATACTTGACATTGGGTCAGATGCTAAATTGGTGACGCTAATCTTGACTATCCAAAATTCAAATCCTTTTAAAGTGTTTACCACATACATTCCCTTCAGGCTACTTTCTATCTGTTTTGTAATTTGCATTTAGATACATTTTTGAGTATATTTGTGTGTGAGTGTGCCTTGTTGTGTGTGCAAAGGGTTTGGGCTATAAGACTGTGTCAGCCAGCATGGATACTTGCACATCATTGTGTGCAAATGGCGTATTTTGAAGCTCCATGTAGATGTGTAGGAACTTCTTTACATGATCTCATTCTGTATTCTGTATATGAATTAGTATGTGCACTGGGAATTGTAAAATCCTAGTGAGCCTGTGTGTTTCTGGCAGGGCGTCTGCAGTAATGGTGCTTCAGCAGGAAAGGAGAAACGTGATAATAAATCACCCTCATTTAGACCAACGCCTGCTAGAGAAGGAGATGGGGGAGGAGCTGAGTGGAGACATAATCAAAAAAATGAAAATTGGAAATAAAGATGAAGAAATGAAAAGAGACTAGATTTAGAGAGGAGAATGATAAAGAGAAGGTTTAAAGCAGGAGGCAAGCGATAATAAGCCGTTGCATGTAACATTTTAACATCACTATGTTTTGACAACCTTAATTCTGGGACATCAGGGTTAGCAGGGAGATGTACGACAAACTCTGTGCATTTCTTCTTTGCCTGAGAATTTGATCTGCTTTGCTGCTTGCAGCACAAAACAGAGCGATAGCTTCATGTTTTAGCATCAGTCGAGCTTTCATTGGGTCTTACAATAGGAGATGATTGAATGCAGGCCAAATGAGAATTCTCCTCCAACATGCTCACACTCTTCAGCAAAGTGAGGGAGACAACAAACACGTGGATTGACAGCAGGGAATGTAAATCATTTCTGTGCTGAAATGCTGCAGCAGGAATCGGTGGGATTTATGGGACTCGTGTGCTCAGTGTTCAGAAACATTACTCACAACAGCGCATTAAAGTGAATTATTGGTTTAATTCATTTTAATTATTAAAATCTCCAGTAAAGTCTCTTGTCAGGGGTCGCACAACAAGAGATGAATTGAAAGAGGGAGGGAGCGGTGGTAGGTAGACAGAGAAAAGAAGCCACCTGTCTGCCAGCATAGCTGACATGAAATTCCTGCTGGGTCAGCAGTCTAAGAGGTGACTGCTGCCACGTTTTATATTTATTAGGATTTTTTTTTTTCAGTTCTATGGGAAGTCCAGGACAAAAGGAAAAACCAATTCAGTGAAAACAAGCAGGTTTTCTCTTCTAGGCTGTCATGGTTCCTGGGTTATGGAGCCATGTTTTAGAATTTCTGTGAATTCATAGTTCCTTTTGTTTTGAGTATGATTTATGAGATTTTTAAAAAATCTTTTGTCTCACTTTACTTCCTTTGTCATTTTCTTAGGTTTACCTGCATCCTTTTACCAAATGTTTGTTGTTTTTGTTATTGTTATTTACATAGACTTTGTCTTCTGACTCAGAAATCTGACTCAAGTCAGATTTTGCATTACACTGTTTTCTCTACGAATCCTGCATTTGGGTCATATCTTTGCTCGTCCTCAACATAGATGGCAACAACAAACATTTTCATATGGACAGATAATGTTATATTCTTGATTAACACACTTTGACTGCGGACAATAACGAACTAAAAACAACCAACTTCTTCAATGATGAATGCTGATGCTTCACTGGCTGATGAGCTGAACATGTTTTATGCTTGCTTCGATGCTGCAGCAACTAAAACAACAAACGGGTACACACGTGTGTAGAGCACCAGTAAAGAGAACGCTTTCATCATTACAGAGCATGCTGTGAGGAAAGCTTTCAGGAGAGTGAACACCAGGAAGGCAGCAGGACCAGATGAAATCCCTGGTCGGGTCCTTAGAGCCTGCGCTGATCAGCTAGCACCGATGTTCACGGATATCTTCAACCTCTCCCTGGCCCAAGCAGAGGTTCCCATGTGCTTTAAACAGTCCATCATTGTTCCTGTTCCCAAGAAACAACAGCCCGCTTGCCACAATAATTACCGCCCAGTAGCACTGACTTCAATATCGATGAAGTGTTTTGAGAGACTGATCAGAGACCACATCACTTCTTCACTTCCTGCCACCATTGACCCACTCCAGTTTGCATACCGGACTAATTGTTCCACAGACGATGCCATATCTCACCTGCTCCACACATCCCTGAGTCACCTGGTCACTGGCAGAGGGAATTATGTTAGGATGCTGTTCATGGACTACAGTTCAACACATTCACCTCAAATCTTTTCACCAAGTTGAAGGATCTAGGACTCAGCTCATCATTGTGCCAGTGGATCCTCAGCTTCCTCACAGACAGACCCCAATCAGTGAGGGTGGGAAGACATGTCTCCCCCTCCATCTCACTCAGCACTGGAGTGCCTCAAGGCTGTGTTTTAAGCCCCCTGCTTATGACTGTAAGTCACTGTACTGACTTACAGTCATAAGTGTACAGTGTGTGGAGCAGATACCACCTCCATTATCAAGTTTGTTGATGACACTGTTGTTGTGGGCCTGATCTCTGACAACATCGAGCGGGCCTACCTGGAGGAGAATAGGAACCTAGAGAACTGGTGCCAGGAGAACAACCTCCTCCTAAACATCAGCAAGACTAAGGAGCTGATCGTGGACTTCAGTACAAATGGCCTGCATTTGTATAGCGGTTTTCTTAGTCACTAAGGACCCCAAAGCGCTTTACACTACATTCAGTCATTCACCCATTCACACACTGGTGATGGCAAACTACATTGTAGCCACAGCTGCCCTGGGGCACACTGACAGAGACGAGGCTGCTGGACACAGGCGCCACTGGGCCCTCTGACCATCACCAGTAGGCAAACATGGGGTTAGTATCTTGCCCAAGGATATTTGGCATGTAGACTGGAGGATTCTGGGATCAAACCACCGACCTTCCGATGAGGAGGTGACCCGCTCTACCACCTGAGCTACAGCCACCCCACCTACAAAGCAGGCAAGGAATTATGAGCCCCTGATAATCAGTGGCACGCCAGTAGAGAGAGTGGACAGTTTACACCGGTACCTGGGCGTACACATCACTCAGGATCTGTCATGGACATGTCATATCAACACCCTGGTCAAGAAAGCCCGCCAGCGTCTCATCTTCCTCAGTAGACTAAGGGTGCTTAAGAACTTTTACTCCTGCACCATTAAGAGCATCCTGATGGGAAACATCTGCACCTGGTTTAGGAACATCACCAAGCAGGACAGACGAGATCTGCAAAGAGTGGTGTGCTCGGCGGAACGCATCATTCGCTCTGATCTTCCTGACCCGTTGTCCATCTACACCAAGCGGTGCAAGACCAAAGCCAGTAAGATAATGATGGACCTCTCCCATCCCAACAATGGACTCTTCTCACTGTTGAGGTTTGGGAAGCACTTCTGCTTCCTTAAAGCCAAAACAGAGAGAATGAGGAGGAGTTTCTTCCCCCAGACTTTTCGGGCCCTGAACCAAGTGTAGGACTGGACTCTCATTCATGACATCATGGCACACACTCTGTTTATTTGCACACTTCTTATAATTTATTTCTTAAATTGTTACTTGCACATTCTTTTTGTGTATGGTGTGTGTGGCAAATAAAATTTGAATTTTGAATTTTTATTTAGCGAAGTTCATCCTTGTAGACTTGCTCTTGTTCTTTTTAAGTGCACTAGTTAGTGCACTTAAAAAGAACAAGAGCAAGTCTGGCATGTCAGAGCATGTCAGAGCATGTCAGAGCATGTCAGAAGTTACAGGCTGAGGACTCAGTGCAGACTTGAGAGACAAATGGAATAAACTGAAAACAGCCACCACAGTCTGGCTGTAGCTCAGCCAGACTGTGGTGGCTGTAGCTCAGGTGGTAGAGCGGGTCACTGCCTAACTGGAAGGTCGGTGATTCGATCCCAGGCTCCTCCAGTCTACATGCCAAGTATCCTTGGGCAAGATACTAACCCCATGTTTGCCTACTGGTGATGGTCAGAGGGCCTGGTGGCGCCTGTGTCCGGCAGCCTCGCCTCTGTCAGTGCAGCTGTGGCTACAATTTAGCTTGCCATCGCCAGTGTGTGAATGACTGAATGTAGTGTAAAGCGCTTTGTGTCCTTAATGACTAAGAAAAGCGCTATACAAATGCTTAGTTTCTTTCTTTCAGTCAGTTTGAATGACAAAAGGACATAAACGTTGGGGCAATTACACTAATATTTTCAGTTTTATAATGATTAACTTTGATGGATCTATATTGTTGTAAGGGAAACGGTGACCAGTAACATATAATACATTTTTTTATATATATATATTTTTAATAAGCTGCTGAGCCTCAAAATTAAATGCAGAGTTCAGTGACATATGGTCCTTTAATTAGTTTGTTGACTAAGTCATTCTGAAACAAACCAAACTGTCTGTAAGAATCACGTCCATATCAAAGGCTCACTTTATTTTTGCAGGCTTGCTATGGGAGTGTTATGGTAGAATGAATCTATGTGTCTCACTCCTCTCTCTCTGGCATGAAAACACTAATCCAACATTACCTCTGCCCTCGTGCTGTCCTTCAAGCAGCTAATTGAAAACAGGTTTATACAGTGTGGTGTGTGTGCCTCTGTGTGATTCCAACAGTAGTTAGATTAGCTTTTCTAATTTACCATGAATCTGTTGCAGCTTTTGTGTATGGATTGCTTCTGTTTATCTGAGAGAAACAGGATGTCAAATAAGCACACACTTGCAATCATATTGTTTTGTATAAAATATATTTTAAAAAGAAGCCAGACTATAATAGTTAGTGTTTTACTTATTTAGGACACAGTGGTGGTCTACACATTAGAGAAGTTTGTGACCTGAAGGTTTGACTTACTGTGTAAATTTGGGTGGTAGTAAACAATAGAGCCTCAAAATGGTATCACGATATTTCAAGCAAATTTCCACTAACTTTGCTTAGTGGAAATTTGAAGATATATTCATATATCTTCATATATGAAGATATTCCAAAAAAAAAGGTGCCAGCAGTAGAAGAAGCATTACAATACAGTAGTAGTGACAGAGCATAAGTCAAATGTAATCACAAAGTAGCAAAGGTAATTTCACAGGGAATTTTAAATGAAATTATGCAATAACAGCCTAATACTGTTGCCTATAGCTTTTTATTTACAGAACTCCTTTTTCACCATATTTCTGCATCAGTGATTTACATCCACCATATGGGGTGTAAGTAGTGAGTGCTCGGCAACGCTCAGTCATTTTATTTGTTTAATTTTGGGTCGCACGTAAGCAGCTGTTCGCATATCAACAGATGAAACAAGATTGCTGTTTGTACCTTAACAGGAACAATTTTCTTGCACATTTTGCGAGGTATTATGCTTTGTTGGAGGTCTGACCTCTCTGTAACCAAACTACTTCCTTCCTATTGAATCGACTCCCTTTTTAGGTATTAATCATCATCAGTGGCTGACATGCTGCTCTCACTTTCAGACCTTGAGAAGATAAACGCATGGCATTGCTATATGACTGATATCACAATATGACACTTTCATATCACGTACAGATTTAGGCGGTATTATCAAATATGGTATGATATGTCACAGTCCTACTGGGTGGAAAGAGAAGAGCCAGCTCTTACTTTTAATTGTCTGAGCTTGATAGAGAGTAGCACAGCTAATAGTCTTCATATTATATGTTGTGCTGTATAAAATTCACCTACATTCCTCTCATTTCATTTTCTGTTCTTTTAACTGGTTTTCATTTTCATGCATACTGGCCTCTAATATGTAGCCTTGACCTGGTATCTGTGTTTCTGATTTGATTATGTAACATATCATATAACAAAACAGATCTCCTTTTCTGCATCTCCTCCCTCTTTCTCTCAGTCTTTTTCTATCGCTCATGCATTCGCTGCCCAAATTATTAGGCACACCTAATGTAACAGTCTACATCAGAGTACAGCAACTCTGGCATCAAATTTACTACATTTGAAATGTGTTTCTAATATTTTCTTGCCCTTTGACATTAAGGACACTTGAGCCTTTAACCCCTTTGCAAATATATCTATAATTTACTCCCTCTCAACATCCATTTCTTTTAATTTCCCTTTATGTATTACCTATGTTTCAGGACTGGGTTTCTGTTTCCTCCAAGCTTACTTTCTTTTTCCTTCATAGTTTCGCACATAAACTCCTGCTTCTGTAACTCTACCACCTCTGTGAGAAATAAATAAAAATCCTTCTCCATGTGCTCACTTCTTTATTTTTTCGCATTTCCTCCCCCACTTTAATTTTGAACAAGCGGTCTCCTTCTCTCTTCCGCCAAACCACTCAAGTAAGTGTTTAGATGGTTTTACAGATTGTGTTTATTGCACCGATAAAATCAGACAGGACCACACACGCGCATGAACACACAATAACACACAATTTCAATTTCCCTTATACAAAACTGAAGGTGCAGATTGTGTGTTGGGCGCCTGTAATATGAGAAAGAATAAAATAAGAGAGACTGATGACTAAGGTAAATGCTGGGGAAATGGTGTTTGTGATGTAATGAAGATGAATTGGTCAGCTTTTATTGTTTTCCAAGAGGGGAGTGAGATATGTGGATTACTGAAATAATGTAGAGGAAAAGGGTGAAAGTTACAGAAGTATAGTGTGTTATTGTATTTTTTTATTATTATTTAATAACCTGGAAAATCTAATTTCACATTTGTCAGAGTTGCACATTGACTGATATGGTCACAGGACCAGGTTATTTTGTAAAAACATGGTCAGATGCTGTGTTTTTCATTGATTTGCTGCATTATTTTCACCTCTGGCTGTTGCATTATCCTTAGTCATCTCAATTTGTCCTGCTATTATCTATATCCTTTTATCTGGCACTGTGACCTAATATCCCCACAGGAATCATTAAAGTTTCATTCAGTGTAGGATAACCTAATTTATTTTAAAGTATAGAGACAGCAGCTCAGTCTTTGTGTCCTGTGGGGAAATCTGAATGGGACATAATTTACTTTAATGAGTACTTTATCCCGAATGCTATGAAAATGCTTTAGCCAGGTGACCATCAATTTTCTGTATGCACAGCACTCATGTAGGATTAATATGACAGCTCTCAAATAATGTCTGGCTTAATGACAGAGATAAGGCACCCATCACCACACCACAGAGAAACACAGCAAAACTGTTGAAATCTCATGATGATTTTGGCCCTGACTGTAGTTTAATTAGTAGTTAATGAATAGTAAATGTTCAATTAATAATTAGTAGTTAATTCCAATAAATGCTCCAGAAGGCACTAACAAAGCAAACACGATCAAGAGGACGAGTTCAGGAGGTGAAGCCGACAGATATCAGCTACAGCTGCCTACATCTGTGCACCTGTCAGTCAAAGCTCAGACTCTGTTACACCCCTGTCTAGACGTGAGGAAACACAACAGAAAGATATAAAGGAGGGTCCTGCCCCAGCTGCCAGTTCAGAGTCTCAACACGAATTTCAAGTGTAATATTTATTCAGCATGTAAAAAGAAAGGTTACAATAACTGAAAGAAATTCAAGTGCAAAATAACTAAAGAAACAGATCCGTCTTCTGAGAAACAGATGAGCAAATCGTGTAAAAGAAAAAGGTAGTTCACTGCTTCTGCTTCAGTGGTACAATAAAACTGAATTAGTCTATTTGCACAGATGCAGTCTCACACACACACACATACACACGGAAACCCATTACAAACCAATAACAGCACTTGGCAAAGTCTCAGATGTAACACAAGAGAACACACAGTCAGCTACAAAAAGGGTGTGGAGGCTGAGACAGAAGTATAGTGCTGTTGTTAATAGTAGCTGAGAGCAGACAGTGAGCTGAACCAGGCAAACCCAAGAGTGCGAGGCAATTAAGAGGAGAGGTTCAGATGGCCAACGCGAAAATTCTCAGACGTAGAGAGAGCAAACTCTTATACAAAAACGGTTTCACAAAAAACAAAAGAAAGGTCATCATTATGTGACGCTTAGACCTTAAAATACATGCAACTGCTGCAAAGGGAGGAAATTAGCTACACAGACAATAACCTTTTTTAATACCAGCTATAAACGTTCATTTCTGTTGTAAAGTTGGGCATTTTAACGGGAATGTCCAAGGATTGACTCAATTTTATAGCCAGCCTTAGGTGGCAATTTATGGAACTGCACTTTCACTATTCCTTCATCTTTCAGCTCTCAAATTTGCTGCTTTTTGGAAATTAAATGTTAATGAAAAGGGTGGATTACAAAGAACATCGGTGCAAACAGCCCAGCTATACCACATGTGGTGATAGTCAGGGGCTTTGCTGTGATTAGTGTGAATGGCAGTAAATTGTACATGATATTCCAACATGACAATATTTTAAAGAATGGATCTGCTTTAAAAATTAAATGGTCACCTGAAATAACTTTCTTCCTGTTAATGCCAGCATGCCTGGTGAAAACTAGAGGTCACCTGAGCACAAATTTAGTAAAATAAGAGCAATGCCTAACCCGACCAAAGACACACCACATTTGGTGACAGGTGAGATTGGATAAATGGAGTGCACAATCGAGATAATGAAAGGATATTTTAATAACACACATGAGAGAGCCATGAAGTGGATGTCAGGATTCATATAACAGAACATAAAACGGGTTGGTCCAAGAGTAAAAGGGAGACTTGGCCTTTTTTCTCTCGCAACACTAGCATGAAGTGACATTTTTGGCTTTGACAAAACTACTTGTGCACGTTACCTACAGGAGGCGATTGCAATAACTTTTTGACCACTTACCATCTTTGCTAAAGTCATCAGTTTGTCCACTACATTGATTTTAGACCAAATAAGCGCAAAAGAGATCTTTATATCAGCCTCAGCTATACTTGTGTTTACCCACACTAACATTAACATTAATGTCTTACACATTAGCACTGCCATTGTCAAGATTTTTTCATGGTTGATCATTTAGATCATAGCACCACTAAACACATTGCATACTTTAAGTAGAACCTCCCCGAGCCAGTACCATAGCTGTGGACTCTTAAATCATGTGCAGTGACTGTAGGCTATAAACCTCTGTCTATATGTCTGTCCAACCAACGTGGTCTGAACTGCAGCACCAGCACTCAAAGCCATTCATTATTAAACCACCTAGCTTGCATAATAACATTGTGTGGGACGACTTTTTTTTTTTTTTTACATTGTGTTAGTAGTCTTCCTTATTTTATTCATCAGCATTTATGAATAGCCAGCACAAAAGCGCAGGTAGTCCTGTAGCTCGCTGGACCTTTATTTCATATGTTCGCAGCTCGTTTAATAATGCAGGAGCACCAAGCCAGGTCAGAGCATTTGAAGCAGCTGTAAATGTACAAAGGTGTGTGGTATATAAACTATAGAGGCATCTCATTTACAATAGGTAATTTGTCAAGGCAGCAGGTGCTGAGCTTGGACCCCAGGAGCCCTCAGCAATAAATATAAACACATTGGAGCTGATTTACCCACATAAGCGCACAGGTACACATATGTGCAGAGACACGCATCACAAGAGCACATATAGACATATTCAGAATAGACTTACATTAACACACAAAGAAGCTATAATTCCTTTATTGGAGTGTGTGGTCATGATTTAGGTGCTTTGCTGTCTTGCTGTAGGCAGCACATAAAGAACTATAATCAATAATCCATATCTGTGTCATGAATGATTTGCTTTAACACACGCATGCACGCACAAACCCATGAACACACAGCGTAGAGTACATGCAGCAGTGGCAAACTCACATTCATTGTACTGTGTCAGTTCTTCTTAACGTGTGTGTGTGCGTGCGTGCGTGCGTGCGTGTGTGTGTGTGAGAGAGAGAGAGAGACTTACTTACACTCAGTACACAAACATACTGCTGTAAGTAGCTTCAAAAGTTTCCACAGATAACCTGTGAACCTTCAAACATAACCAACAATACATTAGATATCTAATATGTCTAACTGATTAGTTATGTCAGGTTAGTTAGTTATGTAAATATACAGTTTTTTCTAGTTATTAGAAGTAAAACGACTTACTGCCACTCCAAGAAGAGAGCTAAAGTAAATATTTAAGCAACCATTCCACCTCAATAAGTGTATTTTTATTTCATATACTGTATATTACACATTACATCAAGTGTATGTTATGCACTTGATATAAACAGTAACTCAGTCAAGAAAGCAAATGTAATTTATTTAGAGCATTATGAGTACAAAAGGCTTCCCCTTTTTATCCGCACTGTCTTTCTTCTGACTAATAAAGTGCAAATGGTACAAACGTTGATGTAATAATAAATCACAAATGTGAATATAGCTTATGATGGCAGGACAACCCTGCAGAGAGAATGAAGCCAGATATGTTAGGATTATTATTAAAAACAAGGAATAGCGAGGAGAAGAAGGAAGGGTCGTTCTGACAAAAGTATACATGAGGTTGAAAGAAAGAAACCAAGGAGAGAGTGTCTTTGTTTCTTTGTTTATGTCTGTTTAGGATGCAGACAACATTCTGCTGCTAGTTCACTTTGATCACTAGAGAGGTTTTCTGTACACACACACACACACACACACACACACACACACACACACACACACACACACACACACACACACACACACACACACACACACACACACACACACACACACTTCTTACGTGCCTTAGTCGTTTATACACATTTTCCATCACAAGAAACGCTTTTGCATAAAGCTTACTGTAGCTGTAAAGGGTCATAGCTCAAAACATACCGTAAGCTGTCTTTTGATCTTCTTAGCGATGGTTGTGGTTGATGGAAAGCCGGTGAGGCTGCAGCTCTGTGACATGGCTGGACAGGTGAGCA
>VURO01043917.1:0-11614 GCA_015108175.1 Pelvicachromis taeniatus
GAGCAAACCAGCGGATTTGACCCATAACGCTGTAACTATGGCAGTTGGGGATGATGATAATGGTAAGTGTGTGTGTGTGTGTGTGTGTGTGTGTGTTTAATATGGGATTTCACACAGGTAAAATGAGTGCTGCAACATTTGTTGTAATTCCCAGGACTTTAGTTTTGCATGAAGTTACACAAAGCGTGGTCACCATTTGCCTCAGAGCAACAATTCTTATGCATTATGCATTTTTTATATTGTCATGAGCAGAATTTATGGACTCTCTTATTTTCTGTTGAATGAAACTCGGTTATTACAGTCGGGATTTTTTTTAATTCTTGTTATGGCTCAAAAACAAAATAAGCCCAAAAGGATGCATTTGAAGACACTGGTTTATTACAGTCCATCCACGTGCCGGTAGACAGGGTGGACTGATTTGGATTTGGAGCATGTTCAAACTAGCATTAGGCGAATGTTAGTGTGTATTGAAAAAAAGATCAAAGCCAAATAGCCTTTTAAAAGAACTAATTAAGCCAAAAAATTAAAATGCAAGTGGTCTTAAAAAGCAATATTATTTTTAAATTTATATTCAGGTAAGCCTCAGATATGGATCAATCCAGCCAATATGCTGGCATATATTAGATTAAATATACTTATTAAAAGACGTTTCTTACAGGTAAAATGTCCTGCCCCAATAATTACAAATCCAGGTATACACATATATGAACTCTAAAATATATATTTTAAATCTAATGTCAATCAGTAATCTAGAGAGCAGAAGATTAAACTGCAGTGCCAATGTTCCCTGTTTTTGTCCTTTTAATACTTTGAGTAAACACACATTGCATCGCCTTACAAAACACAAAAAGAAATTCCTCGCTCTGGCTCACCATTGAGCATGCTATTGGTGAGATTTTGACTCTTAAAAATCCATTTCAAGTCCCCTCTCACTATGTTTGGGCTTTTGTCACACAGATTGGGCCTATTTTCTGTGTTAAATCACTCACAGTTTGCCAGAAACCCACTATTGGTTTTTTGACAAAACTTGCTGTTCCAGTTAATAATTACAGTGGTGCTACAATTACAGATAAAAACAGGGTTATAGATTGCCCCATAGGGAGGACGTATCATTGTGCCCTGTGTTTTACTTAGGCAATTCAGTGAGAGCTCTTGTAGGATCCGATTTGAGGCCAGCAGGGAAACAAGTTTGCCTCTTGACACAAATCTAAAAATTCTACCTGTGTGTGTTTGATTTTTTTTTATTGATCGCAAAGAACATTAAAGACTGTGAGGAAAATATTGTAACATGCTGACATACCATTTCCTTGTCCTTTGGACACAAGGCCGATCTCTAAGTGTGCCCTGCTACTGTTTGTGTGCAGGTAACTTATGTGGCTCTTCATATAGTGCAGCACGTAAATGACATTACAGGGAAATTGTTCACAGGTGATATGAGAACCAAAATTGGTACATATAATCTTTTATGATCACTTTCTTACTGTCATTACTATTACTTCTTTGTTCTTAACCCTCTGAAGCATCCATCTAGGTTTGCATGTTAATGTTAAAAATCATTTATGGATGGAGCTCATACCGTACTTTGACTGTTAGGTGAGAGTAATAAAGCACTCTGATAATTGCAGTCAGATTTGTAGTAAAGGATTTACCCACTACAACACCGCAGTGATGCATCCGGTCACCTCACAGCATCTGAACCTGCCCGAGGACATGCTTGTCAGGTTAACAGGTGATTCTAAAGTGTCTGCTGGTGTGGCGGTACATGATTATCTCTCTGCGTTAGCCTGTGAAAAAATAAGCAGTTAAAAACGTTGATGGCAGAGTGCGCCAGCGTGAGAGAGCTGAGCCAAGGGTAAAGAAGTCTTCATGCACTGAATTCATAAAATTCACTCAATCGCACCGGGAATAAATTGGCGCCAGATGAATGTCAAATATCTGAACCTAGTTGTATGCATGAGTAAGGTAATCCCTCTAGCTGGGCAGCAGTGCTACTGGACCACTGGAGCAGCATGTAGCATATTATGTGTAACTGCAGTTATCTTGTTTTACTTCAAACAAAGCAGCTCTGAAGAAGTTTTCAAGTAATACATTTGATTTGTTACTTGTTTTTTCCCAAATTTATCCGGTGTTTGAAATTCTGTAGTGAAAAATGTTGTTTCATAAAATGCAAATGATGGCCAAATTGGAACATTTTGAAAAGTTAAGTGGCTAATGGGGTTTTGCAGAGGAACAAACACTCATATTTTGGTGCTTGTGTCCACATTTGAAAGATTATTTCAGTCATCTGCTGTGCTAATAATGCTCTCTGAGTCTTTTCCTCTATGGTGCCGGAAGTCGGACAGTTTTTTTCAGCAGCTTACTTAAGAATGAGACTAATTTTACTTCATGCCAAAGAGTAACAACGGCCTTGCTGTTATAAATCTACTGATGTGAGTCATTTCTTTCTATCCAGTAGAATGAAATTTATATGAATCGCACTAGTCTGTTCTGTGCTATTTCTTCTTTGCTCGTGTGTGCTTGGGAGCCATCACCCAGGTGGGGGGATGCCACCAGGCTCAACAAACTGGTAGAAAAAGCTTGTTCTATTATAGAGCTGAGCTTAGACA
Organism: Pelvicachromis taeniatus; assembly: GCA_015108175.1. Taxonomy (NCBI): domain Eukaryota; kingdom Metazoa; phylum Chordata; class Actinopteri; order Cichliformes; family Cichlidae; genus Pelvicachromis; species Pelvicachromis taeniatus. Next base: position 2,607 of record VURO01043917.1, read on the forward strand.
CCCTGGAGACAGAGGTGGGTAGACGAAGACTTCAACCTTCCACAACACAAGCTGACGCAGCTATAAAGTACATTTAGTCCAAAGCTCATCTGCTTGAGGTGTACCACGGACAACTTCCAGTTATCATTTGTGCCAGTCATAATGCACACTACTGCAGCAGCATCCCCAGCGTCAGCCAGCGAGGAGGATGCAGAATTCTGGCTGTCTGCATTGTCTTTTTATACCGCTCTGGGGATTTTTTTTTCCGGCTCTTTCTTTCTCTTTTTCTGCCCCCTTTTCCATCCCTTGACAAAATAACCGAAAAACCTCACAATATAAAAGAAGCAAATACTCGACCAATTATGGACTAACACGGTTGAATAAAGAATCACCTTCTCTTGCACAGTCTGGCTTCAGTATAACAGAATATCCTACAGGCTTTGAGAAGCTAGATAATGACTTTATGCTTGCAAATGCTTCAGGTTTTGAATAGATTAAGAAAATATGCAGTGTGGTTGATAAAACTAATATCTGTTTTGGAAGAAAGTTTTTTTCATTCATGCAGGACGAGAATGTCATAATCTAATAACCTATCATTCAACGTCTCAGCCTGAGACAAAGTTAAGAGATTTTTTATACCCTCCTGGACCTGATTAAATAATGTTAGATATGAGAATTTCCATACCTTATGTGTAAAAATCAATCATTCACTCAATCAATAAAAATGATCATTTTTTCGCCGGGCAGAATTCATCTTTCGGTTCAGTCTGTGTTTAAAAGCCGTTTAACACATCTCTTCTCAGCACGTGTGTTTAACACTGTTCTCTCTGTCTGGTTGTGTGTCCTTGTTGTGGAAAAATGTGTAAGAATTTTATCCTACTTGTACTCATGTATCAAAGCAGTTCAACCTAATTTCAAACTTTTATGTGCTACTTCACAATATATATAAAACCGTACATTTTATTGTCTGTGTCTCTTCTAGTCCCATTTTCAGGAATAAAGACATATGTGGATCCAGATACATATGAAGACCCCACTCAGGCTGTGGAGGAATTTGCCAAAGAGATAAACCCCTCTTACATATGCATCGAGAGGGTGATAGGTGCAGGTAAAACAACTAATACAAATCAATAAGTTGAGATAATGCATAGGATAAAATAGACACGAGACGCAATACAGTGTATGCCACTATTTTGACCTAGGTGTTTTTACCAAGAAAGTGATACGCGGACATTTGCAAAACCTCCCAGTAATGTTTGTCTGCTATATAAAAAGAAATGCTGAAACATATTAGTACTGGGCCTTAGAGATGCTAACACTGCAGGCTTTGAATAATGGAGTTTGATGGTTCATTAATTTGAACAGATTGTGTCGGCTTATAAACCCCTGAGTAATTATGAAGGTGCCCCCTTTCAGAGGTTTCTGTAATATGGGCTCCATCTGGTGGAGCCTGTGTGCAGTTACATAGATACAAGTATGGCAGACAACTAACTGTACAGTAGGCCTAGTAGTAATGAATTCCATATATCATTTTGAACGTATATTTTGAATGTGTTTTATTATGTACTGTATATCTTCCAATAGTAGCCCCGGCGTTTATTCAAAAGAATATTCAGCCGGCCCGGCGTTTAAAAGAGAACGGCGGTTGTTGGAGTGTCTCCTTGTCTGTGGTAGCCCAGCGCACGAGTGGTGCTCCCCGAAACTTCTCTCCGCCCGACTCTCCTCGAGAGGAAGTAAAAGACCAGAAAATCACAGTTAGCACGTTCGCTAGGCGACAGTTCCAGTGTAATAATCCCACTTCGACGGTCGCCGCACATCCAGCTTAAATGCCGCTGGTCGTAGATGATGGCTAATTGGAAACAGCTGGCCGAGTGATGAAACGCGGGAGGACCAACGACAGCGCGGAGGGACTTCCGGGTCGAAGGTCGCCCGGCTACTATTGGAGACCGGCGTCTATTTGTCGTGACATGTTTTCAAACCGGTGTTTATTAGAAACGGGCATCAATAAGAGACAGGCCACTATTAGAAGATATATGGTAAGTTAAAGGAAGTGTACTGTGTTTTGCAGGTGAATTTGGAGAAGTCTGCAGTGGCCGTTTGCGTGTGCCTGGCAGGATGGACATCTCTGTGGCAATAAAGACACTTAAGGGTGGTTATATGGACCAACAGAGACGAGACTTTTTGCGTGAGGCCTCGATCATGGGGCAGTTTAACAACCCCAACATCATCAGGCTGGAGGGAGTGGTCACTAAGAGTAAGCTCTTTACACAGCACGACTTCCATTTCATGTTTTGTTTTTTTTTAGTATTTTTGCAGTTTGGTCTCTTTTCTTTCCGTTGAGCTATCAAATCAAATCCTTCTCCTTTTCTTAAGGCAGACCAATAATGATAGTGGTGGAATACATGGAAAATGGAGCACTTGACTCTTTCCTCCGGGTAAGGGAATGCATGTTCACACTGGTATGGTGCATTCCTGAGGACATGTTGCCTTCTTCACATGCTGTTTGCTCTCTGTCTTACAACCACCTTAGGCACGTGATGGTCAGTTCACAGTGCTCCAGCTGGTTGGCATGCTGCGAGGCATCGCAGTTGGTATGACCTACCTTTCAGACATGGGTTATGTTCACCGAGATCTAGCTGCTCGCAACATCTTGGTGGATGAAAACTTGGTGTGTAAGGTCTCCGATTTTGGCATGTCCAGAGTTCTTGAAGATGATACCGAAGCAGCCTACACAGCTACAGTGAGTCCAGCTCCTAGAAGATTTTACAGCATCAACAATGATAATGAAGTCTGATCATGACCCTAAAAAGAGGATCCTGTGTTTCTATTTTGCATTAGGGCGGAAAGATACCAATACGCTGGACAGCACCAGAGGCTATTGCTTATGGAAAGTTTTCCTCAGCTAGTGATGTATGGAGCTATGCCATTGTCATGTGGGAAGTGATGTCATATGGAGAGAGGCCCTACTGGGAGATGTCCAATCAAGACGTAAGTTGCTTATCGCTCTAAACTCCTCAGCATGGTCAACACTTCATTCAATTTTTTGCAATTCTATCTATTGTGTGAGGAGAGTAACTCTTTAAAAAAAAAATGAATCAAGCATTGTTTTATTTGAGATTCAACAGTATGTTTACTGACATTCATCTCAGGTCATTTTATCTATTGAAGAAGGCTATCGTCTGCCAGCGCCAATGGGCTGCCCTGTGACGCTGCACCAGCTGATGCTACACTGCTGGCAGAAGGAATACAGCCAGCGCCCACACTTCAGTGATGTGCTGTCGTTCCTCGACAAACTCATAATTAATCCCAGTGGGCTGCTGAATCTAGCCAATGATGTTCAGAGGTAAGCATCAGTTAATGCAGACACTGTTTCCATTGTTTATATACAGTATATACAGACATTGAGACAGTGTGGACATCTGAAAAATATGGAGCTGTTTTCCACTGAAAATAAGGCAAATTTATTTTTCCTGGTCCTAGTCTTCTGTAATGACTACAGAATGTTGCTTTACATGAAAAACATTGAAAAAAAATACATACAATCGTGATGGCATACATGACTATACATGCATTAAAAAAAAAACATTCACAAAAAATGAGGACATATATAACTACGGTTAAAAGCATTTAAGTATAAACATTTATGATGCAGCATGGGGGCATTTAACTATACAGAAAGGAATTTCTAAGAATTATAGCTACACAATTATAGTGCTAAAATGATGAGGTTTTACATGTATGTATTGCATATTACTGTAGCGCTACAGTGCATTGCATCATAAACCAATAAAAAAGATGAACCTGAAGAAAACGATCAGAAAAGAGTAGGTAGGTAAAGGTAAAATATTGTTTGACTGGTAATTCTTATGCATCTAAACTGTTTGTTCAAAGAATATTTCCTGTGTTTTTCTCTTTGCCATGTCAGTTTCGCTGACTCCCCAGACGACATGCCAGATTACCCTCTTTTCATCTCTATCGGCGACTGGCTCGACTCCATCAAAATGAGCCAGTATAAGAACAACTTTCTTGCAGCAGGATACACGACGCTGGATTCCATTTCAATCATGAGTATAGAGTGAGCAGAGCCAAATTATACAGCGAGCAGCTACAGTATCAAAACATACACTAAGAGGAAACCACATTGCGTAAAATAAGCAGGAATTTGTGACACTGTAAAAAAAAAAACATGATTAAACTATTGAGTTTCGTCCAGTGTCGTGCAGTTGTCATTTAAATGTTCTATTTTTTATGCTGTGTGTGCCTGCTAGTTTAACCACTGCACAATCAAGAAACTTGAACTACAATACTGTGCCAAAAGTCAGGAAAAAACAGGAAATCAGTTAGAGCAGTGTTTCCCAACCACTGGCACACCTATGTGCCATAGGTGTGCCATGAGAAATGATCAGATGTGCCGTGGAAGACTGTCTGGTTCCACCTTATTGGTACTTTAAGCGATCTGTGTAGGTATGGGGTAGAACAGTTACATTCTCTTCCACTGGAGGGCAGTACAACTACCTGCTCCAATTAAATGAGTTTGCCAACTGCCAGTATAACAGAAGAAGGCGAAGAAGAAATTATGAGTCATGCTGTGAAACGATGCAGCACGTAATACCAATAAATAAATATTTATATGCAGAAATTTAAGCTGTTGTCAATCAGATATTTTCCAAATGGTATTTTCTGTTTTCATGATTTCATCAATTTTAAAAACATCCTCAACACCACCGGCTGAAATGCACCCATAAACCATGACAACAGCCTCAACCATGCTATACAGAGGGTTGTACACACTTACTGTTGTACCTCTCCAACCTCTTCCATAGATAGCTATGCTGATTTGACCAAAAAACTTCAAGTTTGGATTCATCACTCAATCAGACCTACTAACACTGATTTTCGGTCCAGTTCTTGTGTGATTTGCCATACCTCAGTCTTTTCTCCCCTTTTCCCTTCATGGCATGGCTTCTTGACAGCCATCCTCAATTGAGATCATATCTTTGCTGAATTTCTCTTCCTGAGTCTTAAGGAAATTACTTTCAGATACTGTTCATCTACTCTATAGAGTTTTTTTCTCTGTCACTTCTTCTTTTGTCCTCCAGTTATCCAGTTTCCTCTAATTTGTTAAGAACACACTGCATATTATGCCAAGATATGCCAGGTGTTTAGTTAATAGCACTTTGGGAATCATCTTGTTGGTACAAAAAAAAGTTCATGTTTGAGAAACTATGTTGTCATTGACATGTTTCAGACTCAACTAAAGAAATTGGATCAAATCATTTGTTTTTTCAACAGACAGGTAGTAACAACATGCCTAAAAATATATGTTGAGGTGGTTTTTTATGTTTGTTTAATTTGTCAGTGTTAACCACCTTAAAAAATAAAGGACTTCACTAAAAATGAGTGATAAAGCAGCCAGTCCAAAGAAAGAACTATTGCTCAAGAGCACTTTAAAAAAAATAAGAAATGTTGGCTCAAGACTTTCACATAGTATTGTATGTCAAGTTTAATTCACATACACTGACTGTGTAACATAAACTACTACACTGCCACTATCATGTTTTCATGTTAAATGTGGTCATTGTTTTTATACTATCATGTTACAGTTTTGTGTTTTCCTTGTTGTAGAAAGTAGGTCTACTGTTCTTATCTCTTCTCTCTTCTATTCTTAGTGACATCAGACGTATTGGAGTCTGTTTGATTGGCCATCAGAGGAGAATCATAAGCAGCATACAGTCCCTTCGCCTGCAGCTTCACCACATCCAGCAGAGTGGCTTTCAAGTGTGACACCATTGCACAGAGTCAGACTGTGTGTACAAACTGAGCTGGAAACAAGTTCCTTGGCATCGTCATTCAACTAATTGCACAAAACACCAGACTCTTAGGTGTAGCAGGTACCACATGCTGCTCGTATGAGAGCGGTCTGCTGCTAGATCACATGTGGTCTAGTAAGCACACACTCATCATCTTATGGATCATTATCAATACAGCCTCCACAACAACCAACCTCTGGCGTTGGCCAAATGCGGTCTCTTTATTATCTCAGCAAATACTAGCATTCACTTGAATTTAGGACTTCTTTTCTCTAGTGTCTATTCAAGTGTTCACCAATACCTCTTCTCTTTCCAAGTGACAATCCAATGGTTTGTATTGACTTTGAATGGTCTAAAGTTTGTTACCTCATGACCAGAGAAGATGAGGACAGGAGAAATCATTTGGTGATGTGTGGTACAGTGCGTGACTTTAATAACTACCTTTCCAGCTGGTTTATGAAACACTTCACTTAAAAGAATAAAGATTGACCGGAAGGTAAAATACAATCATGTTTTTGGAACTGAAGACCGCTGAATGTCAAAAGATTTTATAGAAATGTGTGTTCTCTCTTCATGATGATGCAGTATGTCTTGTACAAAAAGTCTTGTGAAAATTGTATGTTTTATCCAGTATGTTGGTTCCTGAATAAACAACCCTATTTTAATACTTAGTTTTCTCTCAGACTTTAACCACCTCTGGCCTCAATGTCTACATACACCATACGTTTCATTAGGGACATTTTGCCAGTACAGGATTACACCTTGAAACTACAAGGTGTCGCAAACGTTTTTATATATGAAATAGATGTTTTCTGAATAGTTGATACAAAACAGGATGTTATTTACATCAACTTGGACTCTGTCTATCATGTTGCAACAGAAATCAAGCCTCATCAGTGCACGTAACATCTATTAAAACCTTCTGTTGTCCCATTTTGGTGAATCCATGTGAACTGTAGCTTCAGTTTCTTGCTCTCAGCTGACAGGAGTAACAAAAAATATGGTCTTCTGCTGCTGTAGCCCATCTGCTTCAAAGTTTTGATGTGTTCAGAAATGATCATCTACATATCTTGGTTGCAATGGGTGGTTATCTGAGTTACTGTTGCCTTCCTAGCAACTTGGAAGCAGTGTGTCCATTCTCTTCTGGCATCAACGACATTTCAAATCAAAGAACTGGGTATTTTCTGTTTTACTGGCCGTTCTCTGTAAACTCTAGCGATGGCAGGAAAACAAATAGTTTCTTAAATACTCAGACCAGCATGTCTGGCACCAAAAACCATGCCAAATCATGCTTCAATTAAATTACCTTTTTTTTCACATTTTGATGCTCAGTGTGAACCTCAGCGGGTCTTTTTGACCTGCATTGAGTTCCTGCTCTGTGACTAGCTGAGAAGATATTTGCCTTAACAAGCAGTTGAACAGGTATACCTAATGAAGTGGCAAGGGAGCCAATTTAAGACACTCACACACACACAAACACAGGTATCCGTGGATGCTATCTCTCCTCTTAATTATCACTCGAGAGACTGACACATTTTCTGGACTTAAAGCACTGTCAGGTGAGTTTGTCACATGGGTGCTTATTGAAGGTGCTAGGTGACAGCCATAACTGGCCAAAGTAGGTGTTCAGTATGTATACATTTTTAGATTCTGTGAGAAATGCTGCTTTTTTATGGCTTACAGTCATTATTTTATATTAGAACTGTCTTTAGGGATTTGCACTCAACAATAAAAATATGTAGTTATACAATATTTTGGACAGTGAATGTTGACATAAAAGAAAAGGTCAGTTTAGTTCTCAGTATCTTAGCAATGTCTTGCCTATAAGACATCTGTAGATTAATTAAGACAAATAAACAGACTATTACTTCAGTTTTGTTTTTAAATGGTTTCTTGTTTACAATAATTTGAGATTAATTATTTCATGGTTGTATTTTATTTGATTGTGTTTGTGGTGTGTTTTCAGATTTTATATAGTTTCCTTATTCTGCATAATAATCTTGTTTTGGAAAGTGCATACTGTCAGTAAAGATCACAATGAACATGTCGTTGCTTGTGCCATAATGTCACCTAGAGTAGGGGTGTCAAACTCCATTTACATCGTGGGTTACATACAGCTCTCCTTTCTGTCTGTGTAAAGACATTTGACTAAACATTTAATCCCTAAAATATTCAGATATAAGGAAAAGAAGTATATTTCCAACAGTATTAGTTTTTTACATGATAAATTTGTAAAATTGCAGAAAATGTTCTGGCAGCTCATTCTCCAGACAGTTCTGTATTTACAATAGCTAAATGTGTAATATAGTTATAAATAAAGGTATTTTTAATAATTTAATATTCATTTATTTATTTATGTATTGCCATGAACCCACTTGTAAAAGGAAAACAGACATTCTTGTAGTAGATAAGTGAAAACAGGAACTTTTCTGTGATTTAGCTGTGTTCTTTAGTATAGTGTTAATGGCAGTGGTGGAGGTCCATATCAGTAGAGAAAGCTGTAAAACATATACACAGTTCAAAAACACATTTTCCAAAGCCTTCCAGGGGGCCTGATTTCAGTTTTTGCCGGGGTGAATCTGCCCCCGAGGCCTTATGTTTGACACCCCTTGCCTAGAACCAGGTTGCTAAATCACATCAAGGTATCAGATTGGAAATACGTTTTCTTCTACCCTGTAGGGGGCAGACTTGCGTCAATGCAGTGGTCTCCCAGCAACACCGTGTAAATAACTCAGTGGGGTTTTTAAGCAGATCACGGAGCTTGAGAGGCAAGCAGAAATGAATGCCCAAACGATTTAATATTAAGTTAAGTAAAGTAAAGAGAAGGGAAGGGAAGGGAAGTGCGACTTGAAGAGGGTCTCACGGCTAAAATTACAGGTAAAGAACATCTCCACTATACACTCTAGCACAGGATAATACAAGCTAATCATAGCGAAAGCATCGCTAGCTGTCGTGGTAACGCTACGAGGAACTATGTTGTCTTGATGGCTGAGACTGTTCATTTTAATTGCCGATATCGAGTACCGCACAAGGCTTTAAAAGCCTATCCCGTTAAGAGGGCTCGCTGATGTAAAGCTTGTGGAAAGAGGTTGGCTAAGGCTAACTAGCTTCAGTAACAACAAGAGATTAACGAAGTAGCTGTTAGCGACTGTTAATTATATTCTAGAGCCCACTAAGCACGTTAGCTGAGGCTAACGGCAACAGCGTTAGATGTTGTAC
>VURO01043919.1:0-13104 GCA_015108175.1 Pelvicachromis taeniatus
CTTCAGGATAAGGATTGGCTCTAAGGGCTGGGTCGGTCGGGCGGCGGTGCGCGGCCCACTTTGCGGAGATCTTCCGAGACTGGTGGAGCAGTCGCTCCGTTGCCCCCGCAAGGCGGGTTGTGCACCGCCGCTACTAGCAACTAGCCCGCCGCTACTAGCAACTAGCCCGCCGCTAGCGCTACTAGCCCGCTAGCGCTACTAGCCCGCTAGCACACCTGCGGCTTTTAGTCTGGTGCGGCTAATGTATGAATAAAATATGATTTTTTCATAATTTCAAGTTGTGCGGCTAATATTCAGGTGCGCTTTGTAGTCCAGAAAATACGGTATTTGGGAGTTTTCTCCTTGGGATGAACCAGTTTTTGTCTGATGGTGTCGCTAGGTCTGAAGTGTAGTGGGATGTCATACTTGGATAAAATTCTCATGATTTTCATGGATAAACCTACATAAGGGATAACAATGTTGTTTCTCCCTTTTCTTATGTCGTTTCACACGTCTTCTTTCACCCAACCTCAGCTCACCACCTTGGTAACAGGGCCGCCTCTTTCCCCTTCATGGTGGGTAGACAGACTCCTGTGTTGTGCCGAGAACTGATCATCTGCCAAAAAGTGGTTTCCAATCTTTCTGGGGGTTTTTTTTACGTGTAATGCCTTTACTTATATTGGTAAATAGACTTCAGTGACCAGGGTTTACAAAGGCATTATATATAAAATAAAGAAAGATTGTATCAGGTATGGATTTTACTGACACATTATATTACATTATAACCAATCCAGTCCTTTTTGGCCTATGGAACTATCTTGAACTATGGTTATATTTGTTGCAATTTCTGCTGCCCTCTTGGCTAGCTGTCTTGTAAAAAAATAAAATAAAAAATAATGTCAATGAGTCCTTTTAACTGGACATATAAAGGATGTATGACATCAATTTAAAAACAGGCAATCACTTTTTGGCACGATACCAGTTGTACATTAAACTGTGCCAGTGTCATCATCACTGCTCCCACTGTGTTATCAGTGGTTTTGTTTAAAACTGAGGGCTGCATAGGCTTAATGTTAGCTTTTTATTTATACACTGTTCCTATATACATTTGTATTGTACATGTATATTGAGGTGCACTTAATTATTACCATAACAAATTAACAAAAAATTATTTTCTTTGTTTTAATTATTACTCAAGTCATGAAACTTTTTCTGTTTTCTTCATATTTAGAGAACTAAGTCAAGTTTAATCTCCGTTCACTGTATACTGTAACATGTATCATCTGTGAAAGTATGGAAAAACAGAGCTTACCATATCAACTTCAGAGATGCTGTCCAAGCTCTCCACCTGAACATCCACTCCAACAGGGATTGCAGGACCTGCCAAAACAAAATTTCATCATGACCAAATACTGTAGTAGATTACATCCTAAAAGCCTAAAATCACACATAAGTAGGGATGGATATTGATAAGAATTTGGCGATTCTTTTTGCATTGTTGATATCACTTATTGATTCATTTCCTTACCGATTCTCCATGTCTCAGCTTTGAGCATCAAACACCACCGCCGCTAAACAGCATATCAAAGACTTTGATTTATTCTAATTAATTAATTTGTTCTAATTAATTGCATGCTGTGTTGTCAAATGTTTGTGCATGTTGGAGGCATTTGCCTTCTTTGTTGTGATCAGTGTTGGGGTCATTACTAAAAAAAGTAATAATTACACATGGCTTCAAATTCCTTGGAGTCACCATCACCGAGGACCCTTCACACAGACACTGCTATCAGGAAAGCTCGTCAGCGACTCTACTTCCTGAGGAGGCTGAGGAAGTTTAGCATGAACGCTAACATCACCTCAAATTTCTACAGGTGTGCAACTGAGAGCTTGCTGACGAGCTGCATTACAGTTTGGTACGGAAGCTGCTCTGCTAACAGCCGCAAATCACTGCAGAGGTTGGTGAAGGCAGCAGAGCACGTAACTGGCACGAGGCTTCCTGCCATTCAGGACATTTATCTTCAACAATGTCGCCGCAAAGCACACAGCATCGTCATGGTCCCCTGTGGCTTCCTACTGATGCTTGTTTTTTTTTTCTCTCTCTCTCTCTCTCTCTCTCTCTCTCTCTCTCTCTCTCTCTGTCCCTCTCTGTGGCTCTTTTCTTTGTTTACTTTTTGTTCTCCCTTCCTGGGCAGCACTCCACTGCAGGTTCCTGCCTTTGCCCATCGCATTGACCACCTTCCAACTCATCGACTCATCATCACAGCCACTACCTAAGGTGGTGATTGTGGACCTACACAAGGCTGTAATGGGCTACAAAATCATGACTAAGCAGTTTGGTGAGACGCTGACAACAGTTGCTGCAATTATTCGCAACTGCCAATCTCCCTCAGTCCAGAGCTTCACACCATATCTAACCTCATGGAGTTAGAATGATAACTAACTCCATGAGGAACTACTCGGGAACTACTCCCGAGTAGTTCTTGTCCCAGCCAAGAACTACTCGGGAGGAACTTGTCAATGATCTCACGGCAGCTGGGACCATAGCCACTAAGTAAACAGTTGGTAGCACACTGATGTGTGGAAAACTTGTGGCCAACTACCATACACATCTGATCTCTGTGTTTTGTTACAAACCAACATGAAACACAAGAGAAGTTAAGCAACAATGGAAGGTGTAGTCACAACTGCCAATGACATAAGCGAACTACGGCTGCAGCTATCAATTATTTAAGTAGTCGAGTAATCTATCGATTATTCCATCGATTAATCGAGTAATCAGATAAGAAGTACTTTTGTCTTAATGAGCAATTATAAATATTCAAAGAGAAAACTAAACGGCTCTTATTGGTTTCCATTTTAGAAATTGCAATGTTTTAAGGTTTAACTAGAAACAACTAAACTAAAAACAACTAAACCATTTGACTGTATGTACGTGTCATATTAATATTACATTTTTTTAAAGAAAACATTTTTTTAAGGTTTTAAGAAAAGAACAAAACAGACTTCATGATGGTGTAGGTATTAATTAAAATTAATAATAATTCAGTGTCCAGCCTAATAACCCTCAGGTCAGAGACTCAGAGTTTAATGTACATTTTTTATTGGCTTTAAAAAAAAAGCATTTATATTCATATTTTTAAATATTATAATAGCAATTAAATTAACACAGTATTTGATATTTGTGGTGGAGGCGTGGTCTCTGGCCTGCTGCAGAGGAGAGGTGACACAGTGAGCTCACGGGGGCGGAGGCAAGTGGACAGCTGATTGTCAACCTGACAGCTGTGTGTTTTTGTATTTAGCAGGGACAGCCTGGCGGGAGCGGGACAGACCGACAGACTGCGTCCTGGGCGGGTCAGCCGTCGAAACCACAGTGGACTGATTCATGCTGTCTGTCAATAAAGAACCCGTCAGGCGTCATTAAGAACACGAGTGTCCGAATGGTGGTCCTTCACAATATTATTTCACTTTCAATCTGAAAAATATTACGACAGCCTTTAAATACATTTTGTCTAGTAGACTCCATGCCCCTCTTTAGAGTCTCCCTGTTTGCTGCTGGTATTGTTCCCATGTTAAATAGGATGGTTCCCATCAGCTTTCAGCAAGCTGTATAATTTAACCAGTCTAATATCAGACTAAGGTAACAGTTCATCTTCATATTTTAATACAACTTCTGGAAACTTACTGTGAGATTTCTTTCTGTAAAACAAATTGGATGGAGCAGCTACAAAGTTTGCTGATCAGGTGCTTTGCTGAAGGACCCCCACTAGTTTGGTCCCAGTAAACATTTTGATGGTGATTACAGGAACAGGCACTGTTATTTTGGATGCTAGAAACAAGGTTGTTTTTTTTCATTCCAACTGAGCTCACCGTGTCAGTGGTGGCTCCACCTCTTTGCGGCATGTAGACAGCCTCGGGCTCCATGTTAAACTATGCCAGTGTCATCATCACATCGGGACATAACATCACCATTGTGATGTTTTGAAACCAGACGTGGGGGGTGTGGCTATGACACCATTTGCTCACTGGCATATCTCATACCTTGGATAATCCTACGTTTGTACTCTTTTGAATAAGAAAGAGGTATTGAAGTATTTGGGTCTTCTTTGCCAGACTGCATAACAGTTTCTCCTCCCTAAGCCATCAGACAGCTCAATACTGAGGAACTGGAAACACACATAAAAATAAACACTACACCCACCATCTCTCTATCTATGTCTATGTCTCTATCTTTAGTATTAATTTGTATTAAGGCTATACTAATTTATAATTTTATAATTTATAATAAATACTATAAATAATACATATAATATAATTTATAATACCTATGGTTTATAGAATAAATCTATTCTCTTGTATGTAGTACCATGGTATCACAGTCGTACTGTGTGGTGCCGTGTGGTGTTGTGAATGAAGGACCAAAAATGCAGGCACTGGCTTGATGCGGGTCAATGTTTATTTACATAAAGTGAATACAAACAAAAAGGAGGAGGCGAGGACAGAACTGAGAATGGTCTAAACTGGGAAAACTAATAAACAAACCTGAAACCATACATGCAGGGGAAGTCACAGGATGAGCCGCAGAGAAACACCAAATGCAGACGGACCAACAACTAGCAAAAGCAACCCCACACTATAAATACACACACAGAGGGACCAAGGAAACGCAAACAGGAGGGAGGCACAGCTGGTCCTAATTAACATGACAAGACGAGAAACAGACCTTCAAAGTAAAACAGGAAATACACGACAGAACTCAGAGACACGATACTGACCACGAACAGGATACTAATATAAAGAACTAGAACGTCTTAACCCACATACATAATCAGAATAAACTAGAGCATAAGACCATAATAATAATAATAAACACAAAACGCTGGTTCACCGACCCAGCACCATAACCGTGTTCTGGGGGAACAGTGTTTTATCTCAAGATAAAGCAGTGTACACAAAATTACATACAAATATTAGTTTTCACTTGTGGCTCATTTGATACACATTTGTGACCTTGTTGAGATGAATTTCACATGCAGGGAACACAACAAATGAGTGTCACTGAGCCTACACAAAGATTGAGGTTTCACTAACTGGGGCCACATCCTCAGTGGCGGAGAGCGATGAGTGATGAGGGGCCAGGTACTGATACAGCGGTTTGGGGAAGGCCTCGGGGGGGACTGGCTGCGGCTCCCGGGCCGAGCAGATCCCCCAGAACTAACGGAGAGGAGGAGAAAGAAGGGGAGGAAGAGAGAGAAGAGGGGGGGAAGGGAGGGGCATGAGAAATGAGAGAAATGAGAACAGCTGGTGCTGATGACGGGAGGCATATATGTAACCTGAGGCAGGAAGGGGCGTGGATGAGGTGTGGCCCCGTTCCTGAAATTCAGATAATATCTCCACTTCACTAACTGGGGCCACATCCTCAGTGGCGGAGAGCGATGAGTGATGAGGGGCCGGGTACTGATACAGCGGTTTGGGGAAGGCCTCGGGGGGGACTGGCAGCAGCTCCCGGGCCGAGAAGATCCCCAAAGAGGGCCTCCCCGGACGAAAGCGAGGACTGGGCGTAGCAAAGGTCTAACTAGGTCTAACAAAGGCTAACAGAAACATGGCTTCGAGCGTGCGGGCTAGGAGACGGTCGTTGTACTTCGTACGGAGCGTAAAGATGCAACAGCTGAGGAGGTCTGAAGTGAGGGGTAGACGGAGTAAGGTAGCAATCCTTTGATGAGTAGTGAAATCTGGAGTGATGTGATGGAAGCGCATGGAGAACCCGTGAGTATTTTGGCAAAGAAGTTAATACCGCTGAGATAGGTCCTTGACGTAGGGACTTTGACGCTCGAATGTTGGGAAGCATGGGTTATGAAGCTGGACATGGTGGCCACGTCGAATGACGGGAAGAGGAGGCTGAAGTGACTATGGAACGAGCCAAATGAGTTCCATGCAGTCCCGCAGATGGATAGGGTGCTTGAGGCAAGACTGTTCAGTATGGCATCCTGGGAGAGGCTGATGAGGTCTGCGGTTTAGATCTCGAACGTCGTGGCTGAAAATGGAGGAACCGGTGTCGGAGCTGCTTCGCTATGGGCTCTGAATGTCCATTCGTGGCCCCACAGAAGGGGGGCGATGGTCACCGGGTAGATTTCAAAACTGCAGAAGAGGGCTGGCTGATGTAGAGGCGAAACTCGGGGGGACAGGTAGAAGAGAACCACCTGCCGCTATAATAACCCCCAAAGCAGGCAGAAGAGGCAGCGTCGGTGTAGAGCTGAATGTCGTCGGGGTGGGACAGCAGGTCAGCGAAGAAGAAGGTCGTGTTGGGCTGGGGTGGTGCAGGCAGAAGCGGGGTGTGACGGAGCGCCACATGACTTGCAGGTGAGCGAGGGACGGGCAGCAAAGATACGACAGTAAAGTTCTTGGTCAAGACCGCCCCAGAAGGTGTCCTGATTGAACTGGTGCAGGCGGGAGGCTGCCTGGGAAGCGAACTGGACATGATACTGGTAGAACCGGAAGCCACCGAAGGGAAGTGCGAGGTCGAGCACGATGGTAAGGTAAGAGTCGAGTTCCTGACGGCGGGAGGGGAAGATGGTGCAGAGACCGGCCTCTGGCTGATGGACGGTGGTAGTAGCCTCGCGGAGATGAAGAGCGACTGGAGCCGCTGTAAAGTTGAAGTGAGCGGAGAGAGGAATTATGCGGAATGGAAATGGCAGACCTGACGCCCGGGCGTCGGGAGCTGCTGCCGGAAGGCTCCCTGGGCTGGCCCGTGACAAGCAAACTCTTGGGTACAACGGCTCCGCTCGGAAACAGGCTGAGGTCCTGGTCCGAAGGGCTGAGCGACAAGAAGTCCATGATGGTCGATCGGACGCGTGAGTAGAAACAGCTGAGCTAACGTGTGTGAGCCGAAAGCGGTGCGGGGTGTTTGCATGAGAAATGAGAACAGCTGGTGCTGATGACGGGAGGCATATATGGAACCTGAGGCAGGAAGGGGGCGTGGATGAGGTGTGGCCCCGTTCCTGAAATTCAGATAATATCTCCACTTATTGCTGTAAACAAACTAACTTAAACTGAAAATAAACCAATCAGGCAGAAACACACAGCTAGTTGAGGGTATGACACGACAGGGAACTGAGGGAGAAGCCAACATCAATACACAGAAGGATAACGAGGGGCGTCGGAAGACACGGGGAGCACAGCTGAAACAAATCATGTTTCAGCTGATTTGTTTCAGCTGAAACATGATTTCAGACGAGGGCAAAACAGGACACAGTCACATGAGGCAAAGAACTTCAAAGTAAAGAACTTCAAAGTAAAACAGGAAATACATGGCGACCGAACTCAGGGACATGAAACAGAACACAGAATAATAACAACAACACAGAATGCTGGGTCACCGGCGCAGCACCATGACACCTACCCGCTTGCTGGTCAGGCATTCATTTAAGTAAGCAATGATGACATACAGTTTGTGCAATGATGTCAGTCTCTGGTGGTTGGTAGTTAGGCAAGTAGCATAGAAATTACCAATAAATTACCAATGTGGAAAACTGCATATAAATCAACAGAATGTAGAACTCACCTATCCAGTCACTTGATGGTTGATTGAATTTAGTGTACTGAGGAGAGTAACTGAGTTTTCTGTACAGTATTGAAATGCTAGTAGGTGTTTGTCAGTAAGGAAAATATAATTGTTTATGGTGTGTGCAGTGATCAGACAGTCAGCTACAGCCTGTGTCGTCGTCTTCCTATGGACCATGTGAGCGGGCAGCTTATGTTCAGAGTGGACATCACTTCAGCTGGACAAGAAGGTGTGTATGTGTCTTGTTTGTGGTATAAATGGGTAATTCCATCACTCAAAAGTTGGACCATGATGCCAGCCATTTGTTTTTGAAGTCACATTTTGAAGAGCCTTAAGATGAACTGCCATTTATATTTTGGTTGCAAAAAACAGATGTTACTTTAAACGGTTGCTCTCTTTGTGAAAATGCACAATTATTATTAGCTAATGACTTGTGATTACCAGTTTGTAGCCAATGAGTGTGCAGTTTCATAGGTAATCATCCATTTTGAAACAAGATATGACTGAGTCTTAATTATTTGTTCAATATGATTCCAGAAACTCAGTATGAAGGCCTGAAAAAAACTTAATTACAAGAATGCCTCTTTGTTTTTGTTTTTTTACACCTATAGCATATCTGTTTTTTGGGTCTCCAAGTGTTGCTGTATTGTTGATACCATCATTGTTATAGGCAGTGCATTATGGTACTATTGTATCATAAATTACTCTGATTCTCACTATAAAGGTAAGTACACACATAGCCTCATTCCCCAAACTATGATTTAATGAAATAAAATATATTACTTGTACTTTCATATACAGAATATGGTGTGTGGTGTTTTATTTTAATTGTGGGAGGCTTATTATTAGGATGTGCACCAATATAGGGTGATTAGGCGTATAGATGGAAATGTACAAATGAGCGAAGAAAGTTTGTTGTAAAGATGAAAGTATGGAAAGCAATAGTTTGAGAAGCTCATTTTGAGTTTTAAGAACTCCAAATTTTTTGTTATTTAAAAAAAATAACTTTTCAGTGGTGGAAACAAGCTTTCATAAAAGTTCAAAAAGTAGCTATAATGTGTGTTTGTTGACTAGAGAAAGTATATGAAAGACTTCCAAGAGTATGGTACTGTATAAGGAAATCGGTAATGACAGAAGACATGTATGACGACAGTGAGACTGTGGTGAGGTGTGCAGTAGAAATGACTAATGGGTTTGAGGTATTGGTCACAAACACTGACCTTAACTGACGCCTGCAGTTCTTTGGATGTTGTTTTGGTGTTTTTTGTGGCCTCTTGGATGAGTCGGCACTGCGCTCTTGGTGTCATTTTGGTCAACCGACCACTCCTGGAAAGGTTCACCACTGTTCTGTGTTTTTGCCTTTTATGGATAATGGCTCTCACTGTGGTTCACTGGAGTCCCACAGCTTTAGAAATGGCTTTATAACATTTTCCTCAGTTTACAGTTAATTTATGTTTAACAGTGGGAATGACTTTTCCACATAGGGCAATGTAGCTTTAGATTTTTTTCCCCCTTAATAATAAATGTATTTTGTGTATACTTGTGTTATATTTTTCTGCAGATGGTCAAGAGTTTCATTTTCCTATGTTTTACAATCCACATACTACTGGAAAGTTGGCAGAGTGGTTAACTGACATGGTTAAAATAACCACTGATGGGGATCAAAGCCTTTGTGTGTTTACACTGTAGGTCAACAACATTGCATGTATGACGTTACATGCTGCCACACCATTAGCTGATGGTGGTACTAAAACACCAGTTAATATTAACTGGAGAAGAACTCCTGTGGTAAATAATATGGGTGCATACAAAAGTTTAACGTCAGGAGATGAGAGATGTTCCTTCACAGTAACACGTCCTGGATTATACCACCTTTCATTAACAAACACTGCAATCCCTCCACCTTGGCCTCTCTGTTGGCCCAAGCAGTGAAAAAGCCAGATGACAAAGCCAGTGGCAGTGAGGGCCAGTTGCAGCCATGCCTCCATGCTTAATACGTTGCCCTCCCGATACTGCCTCTGATGTTTTATCAACTCCTTCTCATTAGTCAGAGACCTCACATTCCCCATGATGACCGACAAAACAGGGGGATTATATTTCCTTCTCCTTCTTTTAAGTCTTGCTCTGGCCTAATGTGTCTGCTTAAGTTCCTTTCTATTTTTTCTCTCAGTTGTCACATCCTCTCCTCATCCATTCTCTTTTCTGCTCTAGAAGCTTCGCCAGACCCTATGGGAACGATCCTGGGTGGTGTAATAAACGGCGATCCTGGGAGTCCCTCCGATGACGAAGATCTCCATCAACTCTCCTCGTCTTTAGGTGCTACATGTGGACCTTCTCGCATGGGTTCTGATGAGGGCTCCTTATATGTTAATGGTTCATGTTACTATGGCGATCACAGTATGTGGCAGGAGCCTGGGCAAGTGGGAGAGGTGAATCTGCTTCCTGTGGCTCTCGGCAGCTTCACCCAAAGGCAGGTGTCACTTAATGACTACCTAGATTCCCTCGAAGGTCCCAGGAGCATTGGGGACCAACCTATTGCAGGACCATTACCAAAACTTAGCTCCAGCTTTCCCACAGACACACGGCTCAGTGCCATGCTGCACATTGACTCAGATGAGGATGAGGAAGGAGCTGGGCAGCACTGGGATCAATCGCTGGAAACAAAGACACAGCAGAATACCAACTCAGCTACACCTGAGTGTCCACAGGGGAGCAGTGGTTCAAAAGGCGAGCCACATGGCTCATGTGAAGCAGGGCCTGGAGTTCAGGCCACAGGAGAGGCAGGTTCTTCTGCTGGTGCTCAGTCTGGAGCCAACACTGCAGGGGCTGAAGCTGGAGCAGGAGCACAAGAAGGTGCTGCTGCACTCCCAATACAGACAGGACCATCAACAGATGGAATAGAAGAGACTGCCAGAGCAATGGCTGCACAGTTTATTGGAGAAACTGCCACAGCTTCCAACTCATCTCAGGTATCAAGGGCTGAGGTAGCTGAAGTAGTCAGATCTGGAGAATCTCCAGGGGAATGTCCAAGTCAGGAGCACGGCATCAGGATGGGGACAAACCCAGAAGTACACTGGAATCCCTCACTTGGGCCTCTTTCACCCATTCAGGTGAGGCACTATGAGTTTAGGAGCATCATCCCTCTTTAATAGATACATATGGCAGATTACCTTTAAAAGCTGAATTGAAACAATAATTTGTCAGTAGTTTATTGCTGACAATCACTGTCATCTTGACAAGAGCTTTGACAAAGCCTCACCCCTCTGTCCTTTTTTTCAGGAAGTGAGAACAAGAAAAGCCGCTGTTTCAAAGACAGAGGAGGGACCGGGTGAGTCATCAAGCAGTGAGGCAAATGGGCCAGCACCAGCTTCACTATCCACCTGCACGGCTGAGCTAGGAAGAAACACGACATCTAAAGCTGGTAGGTTCTGTCACAAAAAGTATAACAATTTTGCTAAAGGCACTAAAAGATTTTTTCAAATACTTAATTTTTTTAATAAATAAAATAAACACAAATAAACAGAAAAAATACAGGAGTACCAAACACATTAAAAGGACTCATTTGTTTTTCACTCATAGTTTTTCATCTTTGTGTTTATCTCTGGTTACAGGTTTTATGTGCTTTTTATACTCTCAGATTAGTCTTTAGGTTTTGTAGTTATAAGTGTTCCTTGTTATGCTTTTTGCTGTTTTATTTTGATAGTCTTTTTTGTGTGTTTACTATTCAGTTTTACTTTCCTCAGCCTCATTTTTCCAGTTGTTTGCACCTGTATGTTCCCTGCATCTGTGTTCACTTTCCCCAAGTGTCTCTGTGTTTATTTGTACCCTCAGTTTATGTCTGCATGTCGTCTTGTCATGCAGTTTTCTGTTTGTTCTGTTTTGGGTCCACATTGTTCACACACTAAGAGGAAGAATATAAGTCTTAAAATTCTGTTTCAGTTTTTTCCTCATGTGTAACAAACCCACTTCTTATTTAATTCTTCTAACCTAAATCCTAACAAAATATTGAATAATTTTTCTGCTTCTGTTATGTAGTTATCTTGAGCAGAGGTGGGGTACACCCGAGACAGACTGGCAGTCTGTCACAGGGTCAACACAGAGAGATCAATGGCCATGAGTACCATTCAAAGAGAGTTTGGGAATGGCTGCAATCACAGCATTGTAAGATTGTGAAAGATGTACCCTTAGGTTTCCTTAGGTTAGGTTTCCCCGATGTATAAATCCTGGCAATCCTCCTGGCACTTAACAGCGTACACTAGATTACTCTGTTTGTGCCGGGGGGACCAGATCCTTGTTTTGGGGTTTTTAAAGCTGCAGAGACTGCAGTGTTTAGAGAGAATGTATCTCAACTCCTCCAATACTCCTGACACTTAAGGGATCACTAAGGGTTTTCGCTTAGGCAGCAGTTGTCCTTATTTCCTGGATTGCCCAGAGCATTCATTATGTGCCTTGTCAGCTTTGAGAAATGTCCAGCTGGGATAACCACATTCACCATTCTGGAAATGTTTCTCTAACTGAAAATGATCATCCAGATGAGCTAAAATCAACTTTTGGGGATTTCCTTACCTGGATGATTGAGAATGTAGGCCTCTTTTTGCGGCAACATTTTAGCTTCATAACTCTTTTATATTTTTTATAATTTGTTTCAATACTGACATGTTTAACTATATGAAATCCATTATAGTCAAGCTCAGGGATAGATAAAATAGTAATTACCGGTAGTTTTCTTAAACATCGCCTCTGAATGTGTTCCACCCTGTTAGGGACATTTACATATATACCAGAAATACTTAAACCTGAACAATAGTGAACAATAGTGACATTTTCTTTTCAGAGTATGTCCCTTTTATTAATATAATGTTTTATTCTTGAAACTGTAAGAGATAATTTAATTGCAAATACTATAGGTTTGTGTTATACAAAAAACAATTTGTATAACTCCCCTTAGAGATAGGGTGAGAAGTTCGGCCATCCGGGAGGAGCTCAGAGTAGAGCCGCTACTCCTTCGCATCGAAAAGAGCCAGTTAAGGTGGTTCGGGCATCTGATAAGGATGCCTCCTGGACGCCTCCTGGGTGAGGTGTTCCGGGCATGTCCCACCGGGAGGAGGCCCCGGGGCAGACCCAGGACACGCTGGAGAGATTATATCTCTCGGCTGGCCTGGGAACGCCTTGGTGTTCCCCCGGATGAGCTGGAGGAGGTGGCTGGGGAGAGGGAGGTCTGGGCTTCTCTGCTTGGGCTGCTGCCCCCGCGACCCGGCCCCGGATAAGCGGAGGAAGATGGATGGATGAAGGTGTTCGGGTCCACTGGACCCAGGTCTAATAAAAGTGTTGAAAGTGTAGTTGCTGTGTTCCTACACTCTGTCTTCCTCCTTTCTGGTGCTGCTGTTTTCTTCCCCTCCCGCTCCCGCACAAAGATGCATCATTGTTGAAAATTCAACTATCAACACCGTCTGCTCTTACATTCCCGCGCATTTTACCCTCTTTGTTGAGGAATCCAAATTTTATTTTCTCATACCCTCTCCCACCTGCAAATTAGGGGCATAATACTATAAATAAGACTTTGCCAG
>VURO01043921.1:0-15741 GCA_015108175.1 Pelvicachromis taeniatus
ACCACCCCCCCTCCCCCCCCCCCCACACACACACACACACACACACACACAGACATACACACACACACACACAAATATTTAAAAGAGATATTCTCCCATAGTATTGAGCTATAAGTGAAATGTAAGTTCTGTTTTGTTCAGGAGATCATTTCACACGTGGATATTAGATATATGATTTTATTTTTTTTTTAAGTCCTGCTCTCGGTGAGGCTCCGCAATCCTCTTTGATGCTTTTGATTTCATTTCAAGGCCTTTTTTTTTATTTTTCTGATTGCCATGGAAATGCTTCGGTGACCTGATAAAAACCAGATTCATTTCAGCCCGGAGATTTGAAACATTTGAAGCAGCACCCTCCCCCTTCCTCCCATCCCAATTTTTCAGCGCCACTTTCATCAGCTGTATCAAATTTCAAAACCCTCCAGTCCACGTCTTTGGAAAGATTCAATAATGTTTAATATCTGCTGCTAAGTCAGCCAAACACACTGGAACCTGTGCCGAAGAGCTCCATTGCTGCTAAAAGCAAAACAGTTTAGAATTTGCTCATCGACTCCGCACACTGTCGCCTGTTGATAAGAAATAAAGGAAATAGTCCTTGTTTCTTTTCCTTTACTCTACCCCTCCAGTTAGCTTCATTTCCTTCCTGATGGGTTTTTCCGTGGGGATAAGAGGCCATGAA
This sequence comes from Pelvicachromis taeniatus, assembly GCA_015108175.1. Classification (NCBI taxonomy): domain Eukaryota; kingdom Metazoa; phylum Chordata; class Actinopteri; order Cichliformes; family Cichlidae; genus Pelvicachromis; species Pelvicachromis taeniatus. Next base: position 677 of record VURO01043921.1, read on the forward strand.
TACGCTAAGTATCCTTGAGGAAATGTGAGCAGAAAGCATGGAGTCGATCCGGTTAAGCATGAGTGGTTACTCTCTCTACACTGCCGTGTGTATATGACCATGTGTGTGTGTGTGTGTGTGTGTGTGTGTGTGTGTGTGTGTGTGTGTGTGTGTGTGTGTGTGTGTGTGTGTGTGTGTGTGTGTGTGTGTGCGTGTGTGTGTGTGTGTGTGTGTGTACAGTGAGTGGTGTTAAAAATGAGGCACAAAACAATGGTACTGTGAACTGGGAATGAAAAAGAATATGAAACTTTATAGCCATTTGAGGTCACTTAAGATGAAGGAAGTGTAGTATTAGGATGTAATAGATGGCAAAAATTGCACAGTAATCTTTAGACAGTGCTACTTAGACGCTCTATGCTACAGGGGTGTAAAAATATGAACACATTAGCAGTTAATGTATGAGCAGGTGAAAATAGCTTTCATATTTGTGCGGCAGAATCTTTGTCCGTTTTTTTTTTAATCCTGACACCCCGCAGATGTTTGTGTTAGCTTATGATGTGTAAATATGTAACTTTATTGTCAGCTGGTAAACTTGAAATGACATGAGCTGCTAGTAAGTAAATGGGAGGGGCTTTTCTGGCAGAGGCAGAGCTGTGTGTGTCCATGTTGGTCATATTCGGGATATCTGCTCCCACTGTCAGTGTTTCCACCCCTCTGTGAAAGTCCCACTTACCCACTGTCTATCTCATCTTGATTTTACCATATAGCTTCCAATTGTAACCCGGGCGTTTATTCCAAAAATTATCCGGCTGGCACGGCGTTTAAAAGACATCGGCGGTTATTGGAGACCGGTTCTTATTCCCTTCTCAGACGGAATTGTCGTGGAAGTGAGAGGAAAAGAGGACCCAGGCGCGGTTTTTAGACTGAGGTGGAAAGACAGTGCGTTTACTTACAGTTCTCCAAAACGTATTCCAACAGTTCACAAATAATGCAGTTCCCAACTGTGCTCCTCCTTTGCTCCACAGTGTCTCCTTGTCTGTGGTAGCCCAGTGCACGAGTGGTACTCCCCGACTCTCCTCAAAAGGAAGTAAAAGACCAGAAAATAACAGTTAGTTGGTTCGCTAGCCGACAGTTCCAGTTCAGTGTAATAAACCCACTTCGATGGTTGCCGCATCCAGCTTAAATGCCGCTGGTCGTAGATGACGGCTGATTGGAAACAGATGGCAGAGTGACGAGAGGACTGACGAGAGCAGAGGGTTTTTTGGGGGGGGGGTTTGTTGAGCGACGTTCCAGTCACACTCCATACCAGTTGGTGGCGGTAATACACCATTCAGTTTTTTGCCGACCGCCAATAAAATTTAAAAAGAAGAAGAAGACAGCGCGGAGGGACTTCCGGGTCGAAGGTCGCTCGGCTACTATTGGAGACCAGCGTCTATTTGCCGTGACATGTTTTCAAACCGCCGTTTATTAGAAACCGCCGTTTAAAAGAGACAGGCTACTAATGGAAGATATACGGTATTTATTATTTTATTATTTTTTCATTAGTTTTATTTTATTTAAAGCATTTATTTGCTGTATTTTATGCCTTTCTATCTTTTTTATGTTATACTTTGAAATAGTCATGTGACTTTTGTTCTTGTCAAGGACTACATAAAGAAATTCTACTTACAGTTGTGTTGGTGTGACCACAATGTTTTAATGCACAGTTTTTTTGTATCCCACTAATACGAATATCCCAGATAAAGCAGATAAACTTGAGCTAATTCACATTCACATAATTTGATCTTGTTTTACTTTTGCAGGCCTGAGTTCAGAAACTTTTTGATTTTCATTTGAATATGAGCAGCATAATTAAACAAACTGAAATATGTGCAATGCTTAACATTGCACATGGTCTATTATGCATTAGACCACGTGTTACAAAAATAAGAAAATGCAAATATTTTAGAAATCCCACAAACTTGTTTGAGAACTAAAAATAATATCGTTATCTATCAGGCAAATAACAAAATGAATTCACATTAATATACCGTATTTGAGCCGACACGCTGGACTTCTTCTGAAAAGTCTGAAATTAATCATCAATTAGTCAGAAATCATTAATCAATCAGTGTTCGTTAAGCTTGACATTCAGCATCTAAAACTAATTTTCCTGTTTAGGCAGATAACTATGAATAACTATAAATTTTGCATCTTAATCAAAACAATAATCTTCTTAATATTTGCTTTCTTCTGTTTTTGGTAAAAAATTTATAATTCATGGCAAAATATATTTTAGCATTAAAAGTATAATTTGGATTAAAGTGCTTACACATACTGTCGGATTTACCATCCCAAAAATATTAAAAAAATAATTTTGTCAGTACTAGTACTGCTCATTTAGGGCATAAACCTCACATTGAGTGGTAGTCTAACAAATTTGCTAAGCACTGCATGTGTGATTTCTCACAACTCACTAAGCAATTTTGAGAAAAGTGAATATGCAATTGACATTAGATTGCAAACATAACATGTTTGTTTTTAGTGCATAAAAAGAGGTGAAGCATGCTTAGGCCCATTCATACAATTTATTTTAATTCATCAGCTAATCTTTAGTTTCTCACAAACAATGGTGTTTACAAATTGTATTTCTTTTTAAAAATGTGTAGGTGGCTCTGGTAGACCTTACCATCAAGCCTCTCTTTGCCTCGATGTAAAATACTGCCTTTTGGCAGAAAACATGTTACTGTAGGGAATTTCCATGCATCATTCACTGCTATTAAGCTGTTCCAGAATCATTCAGCTCTTGTAGGAGGATGTAGAAAATGGAAAGTCAGAAATAAAACAAACAGAACAAAAACACAAGGCTAACATTGCGTTGCTTTAACATAGTCTTTTAGCATGTTGATCTTCACTTGAATCCTTCGTGGGGAATACACAAAAAAAGCTTTCCATTTGCCAACAGAACACTTAGGGAAGGCTTTTTAATCTTACTAACAGCCTTGTTGCGAGCCAACTCTGCCTGTATTAATGCCTTTGTAGATTAGGCGCAGCATGGGGGCACGCTAGGGGTCATTGCTAGAAGCTGGTAGTACAAGCAGATTTCTGCCCCCACCTGCTTCTGGCCAGCAGCTGGCTTTACTGCACACTGCTGGCCCTGCTGATTAGATGAAGCACCTCAGTTTATCCCATCTACTTCCCTCAACCCTGACCAAGAAACTCAGGCAGTATTTTTATGCTCCTGCCAAAAGACATTGCGGTGAATGAAGCCCCCATGAAGACATAATCGCAGCCAAACCCTATTCGCACTCTAGGTGACGATTCAGTTCACCTCAGGACACAAGACAGAGAGAAATAAGAATGAAAGGCGAGAGCAAGACAGAGACCGAGATGAACAAGGACAACAACAACGAGGTACAATGTATGAGGTCTCTGCTGCCATTCTCCCGGTGCTGCCCCCAGGCTTGTTGTTTCAGAAATGTTGCATTCAAACCAAACAGGGATAACTAATTGTACATTTCAAATGCAAAGCCTGCCTACAGGGTAGTTTGGCAGCATTGCGTGTAAAAGGATTTATACGTGTCTGCTCCACAGAGAGATGCCAACGCATGTGCATGCCAAACTGCATGCCTCTTCTGAGTTATAATCAAAAAAAAAGAAAAAAAAGGGGAGAGGAACATTATATTTTATTATATGTTTTTTTCTTTGATAAGTTTGATAAGTGCTAAATGGTTCTGATGTAAACATCAATCTCAAATTCAGGAATCTTCATAATTGTCACATCACAGAAAGACAGTAGGTCCTTACATCAAGAAGTTAGTGTGTTTTAAACCCATTGTTTAAAATACAGCCGTAGGAAGACACTGGAATATAATATATAATAAAATATAATGCTCTTTCTCCACTCTTCAATAAAACAATTTGACCACATTAAACAAAAAGTTCTTGCAGCCTCTTCCTGGACACCTTCAACTGTCTGCACTATTTTCTGCCTGAAGAATTATAAAGTATATTACTTCTATAGTTATCATGTAAACATTTACCATACTTGAAATACAGATACAGATTTTAATCAGAGCAGGAAAATAGGTCTACAACTTAATATAAAAAACAAAAATAAGTATGTTTGTTTTAAATTGCAGCTAAACAAAAATAACTTTTTGATGTGGTTAACTGAATATCAACAGTGGGATATCAAACTTTATCAAAAAATTAACAAAAGATCTTTTTAAACTTAGTATATTTGATTAAAAAACAAGAGATTTCTTAGATGCTAATTTAAAAGTATTGGTGGAGCCTTCAGCTGTTCAACGTGCCTGTTTTAATTAAATCAATGTCGGAGGACCTGATGGCCCCTTTACATCATCAAACCTTTCATCTCTATAATGCTAAAGGAGTTATTAAAAGGTTCTTATGTCGCTCGTGTTCACATTGTGGTTTGTGAGAGAGAGTTCATTTGTTACAATGATGAACAAGAGGACTTGCTTACATTCTAATTCTAGCTGTTCATGCACAAAGCACAAATGGCAATGGGTCTTATTGCAGGGAGTGCAGACTAGGGATGGGAATTGATAAGAATTGAGCAATTCCGAGTCAATTCCGAGTCAATTCCTTATCGATTCCCTTATCGATTCTCATTGGCCCATTGTCACCACCATCTGGCAGCATATCAAACACATTACATTCATGCTGAGTGGTCAAATGTTTGTGGATGTTGGAGGTATTTTCCCTCTTTGTTGTGGTCATTATTAGGGTCATTACTAAAAAAAAAAGTACTTACTTTACATTACATTACTTTTTCTTAAAAGTAATGTAAAAGTAATTACATTACTTTTTCTTAAAAGTAATGTAATGTACTACATTACTTTTAAGAAAAGTCTTCTATGTAATATGTGTAATAACTTTTTTACTTAGTTACACACAGGGGAAAGACAGTTGTTATGCTACTTTTGCGTTACTTTCATGTTACTCTGTAAAAATGATCTGAAACACGCTGTCTCATAATTACCAATTGCTGATATAAACCTATAGGCTACAGCCCCACACACCAACATAAATCTCTATCCTAATGAGGACAGATGTGATCTTTTTTTTTCCTGCCTGTCCCGTTTGGTACTTTAGCCATCAGAATTATTGTCTGAAGGCCAAGACAGATGCCCAACGGATTTCTTCTACCAAGTGGATCGTTACGGCTTTGCCGTCCATTTGATTAACCTTTATTTTATTTTCAGTTATTACAGACAGGACAGACAGGACTGGGGAATAGAAAAAGGAGAAAGAGAGAAATAAAGGGAGGGAGAGAAAAACAGAGAGGACGAGAGACAGCGAGAGAAGACAAAAAAATCCACTGGATCACCTGTTGAGAGAAACAAAATAAGCAAAAGAAAACAAGCAAAAGCAACGCAGAGCAACACAGTATGGGGACCACAGCAATAACCTAGATAAGAGTGAGTAACAGTAAATACTAAATATTAAATGTTATTGTGCAGCACGCAACACCGACAGCTGTGCTTTGAGGTAGCAGCCAAGGAAGATATGGTGTGTCTGTGAGTACCCGTGTGTACACCTGTGTGTGCATACCTGTGTGCGTGAGAGCGCTTGTATTCAAAAGGTTTCTCCATGTAATGATCTGCTAGAGGGTGTGGGGAGCCATAGCTCCGCCCCCCAGGGCATGGAGGAGATCCAGGCCCCAGACCTGAGGCCTCCAGAGCATGAGAGCCCAAGAAGGACCACCGGAGAGGCAACCATGTCACCCTCCTGGAAAGAGCTGAGGAGAGCCCCAGACATAAGGTCAGCCAGCAGCCATGGTGCAGAAACCACAGGGGGACTCTGCCGGCAGCCAGCCGCGCCAGAGCAGATCGAGCTCTGGGCCCAGAGTCCCGAAGTTTGAGGGCCCCCCACCACCTGGAAGGCACCCAAACGAGCCACAGGTGCCAGGCCCCACCAAGCAGGCACCAGGAGTGAGCCGGTACATTCCGACCCTCATGCACACATATGCAAATACTCGGAACTCACCCAACGTGGAGACAAACGGAAATGGACACTGTGCACACACTCACACTCCCCTAGCATACTCTATACCCCAGGTCTAGGCACCCACACCCTCAGAGGGGCAATCCGCCCCCAGACCCAGGATATGTTACCCTTTTCCCCGGGGTGGAGACAAGCAGACCTCCCCCGGTCCTGCAGCAGCACAGAGGCCCAGCATCCCAGACCCCGACCAGCCAATTATGGGGTGGCTGTAACTCAGGTGGTAGAGCAGGTCATCTACTGATCGGAAGGTTGGTGGTTCGATCCCTGGCTCCCAAATATCCTATGCATGCCAAATATCCTTGGGCAAGATATTAACCCCAAGTTGCTCTCCGATGCATCCGTCGGAGTATGAATGTGTATGAATGTATTAGTTAAAAAGCACTAAAAGTATACAAAACGTGCTGGTGTGATTGGGTGAATGTGGGTGTTGTATAGAGCGCTTTGAGTACTCCGGGAGAAAAGCGCTATATAAGAATCAGTCCATTTACCATTTACCAATGTGATCTTTATTTAGTATTTAGGTATGAACACAAAGCCGACAGATGAAAACCAGCACAAAGACACTTTAAAGTGATTGTCACAGTGATACTTCTGTAGAAACATGAACAAGTAGAAATGGAGGTTGCAGGCTCAGCATGTTAGAACGTTAGCACGTTGCCTGAGCAGGTGCTTGCGAAGAGTCGAAGTTGCATTAACAGTATGATGCAGTTGTTTCTGTCCTGGAGCAGCTTCCACTTTACCATAGCACTTTTTTCCTTTTGTGCAATTAAAAATAAAAGTAATGTCTAAATCGAAACTGTAAACTGCGTCATTATTTTTCTCCTCCAACGCAAGAACTGAAAACAGCTGATTGTAGCGAGAGTGCAAGAATTGAAAATCCGGATCGATAGGCAGACGAACTAATGATTCCAAAGAATTGGACTACTGGGAAGCGGTTTTTGATTCCGATCCCTAATGCAGACCCACCAGCAGCTTGTCTAATATATTAGACTCTGATCAAAGAATAGCTGATTGTTTGCGAATAACCAGAAAGAACTGCTTGCCTTTCTGTTTGATTAGCTAAAGCTATTATAAATGGGACATGGACATGGCCATGGCCCATCCCATCAGTGGCTCTGTTATCAGAGGTAATCCTGCTTCCAGAGACAACTGCCAGCTGCTGCCACAAGCCACAGATATAAAGGATCTACATCGCTTTTCTTTGGTGTGTTGACATCTATTTTTAAAATTTCTCTACTCAAGCACTGTTCACCTTGTTTGCCCTGACAAATGGACTAAAGTCACAAATCTTTTATTAAGAAATCTTCAGAATTTGTTTTAGGGACATCACAGTCAAGAAGTAAATCATGCTGTCGTGCTCTGAGAGGGTATCAACAGTTCAGCCATTAGCCTTTGTCCTATACTCAGTAGGTGCTAGTGTATAATAATGTGACAGCTATTAGTTTTTTTTTATCTAACATGTGAGAGGATAATGAAAATCACCTCATACAATTTATGTGATGACACTGTTATCAAGCGAGCTAAATGAAAGCAAGTGAAATTTGACCACCTTCAAAATAAAATACTCACTCTAGTAACAAATGAGAAATTAAAAAAAAAACATGTGAAGTTTTCCACTTTAAGTTTGAGTTGGTTAATTCAACAAAGCATGGACATACTATAAAATTGTAGAGTGTGTGTATGAAAAAATGTCAGACATCTTAGTAGGACAACATCTTATTACACACTGCAGACGAATAATATACACTTTAGATATACTTTGGCCATATTGAGGATTCATTTGGAGAATGAATCCACATAAACAGGAGTGATTCTACAATCTGTTGGGGGCCCTAAGCAAAAATTCACAGGGACCTCCTCCAACCACAGTTTATCCTTAATATGTTATAAACAACAGACTAAATAAATAATAACAGGAACTGACAAATCATGTAACAAGGCATCTGTAGATTGCAGTGCACATATAGTATAATCAATTAAAAGGGAAATAGTGAACAACAAACAACAGTAGGTGGTTGTATCAGCATTTATATGGGGCACCTGAACCTGAACCTGAAGTTATTTTTCTGAGAGAAAATTACGATACTCCCGCATTCACACCTATGGGCAATTTAGTGTTTCCAATGGACCTATCCCTACTAACTGCATGTCCTTGGACTGTGGGAGGAAGCTGGGGTACCTGGAGAGAACCCACACAAACACATGGAGAACATGCAAACTCCACACAGAAAGACCCCGGCCTGATGGTGGAATTGAATTGACCTTCTTGCTGTGAGGCAACTGTGCTAACCACCGTGAGTGCGAATGGTTGTCTGTCAACATGTTAGCCCTGCGACAGACTGGCGACATGTCCAGGGTGTACCCTGCCTCTCACCCCAAGACAGCTGGGATAGGCTCCAGCGCCCCCCGCGACCCTGAAAAGAATAAGCGGAAGAGAATGGATGGATGGATGGATGGCATTAAAGTTCAATACAAAATCTTTCACTTTACCAAATTAGAATTCCAAAAAGTGTTTTGAGTGATCAGGTAGAGTAGAAAACCCAGAGCATTTATTCATTCCTTAGAATTAACTGAATGAACTGAATGTTCGTCTTGGGCTCACTGATCAATGTTTATTATTTGTTTTTCATTTGATATATATTGTAAAGGAGATAGGATTAAACTTACCTGCTTGAGCCTGCACTGGCAGACAAGTAAAATCTATGTAAAATATACAATTAAATACATTTTTATCTGTTCCACTCTCTGCCACCTTGAGATATTTGAGCCAGGCCAGTAGTAGTAGATTCACCCACATTTCCTCAACTTTGTGCTAAGTGGGACAAAGCTATACAAGCATCAAAATCGAAAGTATAAAGCCCCATGTGATCATTTTGCCCAATCCCACTTCAAACTTTATGCTCTGCAGGTTTCTGATGGTTGCTTTGATTTACAATGATGCAAAGGTATTCTAAAGCAGATTCTTTTAAGCTAGAAAATGAAAATGAAAAGGGATGAGACTGCGGTTCTGATCAAGCACCAGCATGCCGGGACGGAGAATGTGTCAGTGGTTTAGAACGAACGTCGCTCAAAAAAACAAAACAAACAACAACAACAAAAAAAACTCAAATCCCCTCTGCGCTGTCGTCGGTCCTCCCGCGTCTCATCAGTCGGCCAGCTTTTTCCAATCAGCCGGGCCGGCCGAATAATTTTTTGAATAAACGCGCGGGCTACAATTGGAAGATATACGGTATATGTGCTTTTACCATAATAGCTTCACTAATACGTCTTCTGACTCCCGGCCGCATGTATTCAATATAGTCACATGCCATCCAGCAGAGATGAACATACCTTGTTGCTCTGCTGGCTTAGCTAGATAATGCTAAAGGTCAACGTAAAGAAAATAAATAATGTGATGCTTGTGGAAGTTACGTTATTTAGCATTGGAAGTTGTTTTTATCTGCTGTCTTACTTTTTTCCCTCATCTTTTCCCTTTTTCAGTCCCAGAGGGATAACGCCTCTTTATTTTGAGTAAATAGAACATCAAAATAAAAAACACTTGCAGTGGGCGTAGTGGGGTCAGGTGGAGCCAAATTAGAGAGGTCAACCTCTCGGACTGTTAAACGCTGTGCACTGTCATGTTTGGCGGCCCTCAAGGGTCCCCTCCTGGCATGGGGCCTCAAGCACTTCTGTACAAACGCGACGTATAATAACTCATGCAATAAGGTGCAATATGTTTGAAGAGGATACAGTATGTTCAGATATTATGACATCTATAGTACAGTACAGTGCTGCCTTTATTCAACTGCGGTAAAATAAGAGTTACACAATGAGGATAAAATGGAAAGAAGAAAGGGAATGGCATTAGAGCGTATGATCTTTTTGAGGACAACCATTTCTTTTGATATTTAAGAAAAAAAAGTTCAGTCTATGAACACCCACAGAATTCAAACGTAGAACCAGCATTTCAAAGCCAATGGAAATTGATTAATGCATTCCCTTTGAAGGCTGGTATATGGCCAATTTGTGCCAAGGTTTACAAGCCTGTATCATAAAAGCATCATCATGCAGGCTGAATGAGCAAGGACTTGCTCAGCATATGCAATGACATCTAATACGATGGGAGTGCAAGAATGAAACATATGCGTGTGAGCTGAAAATACCTGCCTAAGAAAGGAGCAGTATAGGTAAAGTAATGGAATGTGATATAGAGATTAGATGGTGTATTTCCCCTTATGGCTTAGTGCTAAGAGTGGTTAGGTATTAGATTCATATGGAAAAGCAGTATTTAAGGAATGAAGAACATATATTATATGAAACCTAGGTTCCCAAGTGACCTCCTTTGTCTCTTATAGACATTTGCCTTTTCACTCTAGTTAATTTTGACTAATAAGAACACTGCATCTTAAGTCATCACTGCCATCATGGCCATGGATCATGATTGAAGTCCATTCACTACACAGGCTTTTTAACATGTGGTCAATATGACCACATGTGCAGGAAGCTTAAGGTTCAAGGTTCAGTCAGGGCTCTGTTGAATATTAGACTTTGATGAGTTTCAGTACTTACATTCTCACTTAATATTGTTGCTTACATAATCAACTTAAAATATATTGAGTTATTTTCTTGTTTCTGGTGACATCTGACTGCTTCTATAAAAGTCTCATTTCAAACTTTAACAGGGACTCGATGTTTAGCTCAAGTGCAGCCTTTCTTTTTTCTCTGTTTGTTATTCTGGACACAATCATATACTAGTATTAAGATAAAATGGTAAGAAATGTAGTGAATACTGTCGTAAGTGTGCATGGTCATTTGGGCTGTCTATTTTTGGGATGCCAGGTTTTGTTTCGGTTTTATTCTCTTTACAGCCCATTTTCCAAACACAGTGTACCAACACTGCAGCCTTATTGTGAAAGTGTTATGGAAGAAAAGCTTCTTCATATTCAGTGCTGGTGCAAAATTCATGTCTGATGTAAAGGTATAGGAACAAGCTGTTTCCAGAAGTTTCCGATATTGCATTAAACAAACAAGCTTTTACAGATCTTTGTATAAAACTTTATATGCTTTGGGAATAATCAATGCTAGGTTTGCTGCAGCTCTCAGTAATGGAGGAAATTGCCTACTTTGAGTCAACAATCATAATAAAGGAGCTAATGAATGAAACTGTGAGACACATATTCACTAAAAGCGACAGTGAAATAAATTGTATATTTCTTTGTGCTACTTGCTAAATAGCAGCTATTGGAGGCTTTGAACACCTAATAAGTCTCACACAAGTCATTTTCTCTGCCAGTTGAACGCATCGAACAATCTTCATCTACCCTTTGTAGAAACTTGGCGTCTCATTTTTTAAAAACCTTTTCTTGTGTTACTCTCCTTATGCTTTGAATTATGCTTTCTCCCTCCTGATAGCTCCCACAGCTCGTAATGAATACAGTCACAGATTTGGCACCGGTCATGCGACGAGATCAGAAGGTGATCGCAGATATGCTGCTTTCCTCTTTGTGCACAATTTCCTTCCCTTCACAAAGGCCCCTCACCCCGTTTATAGCATGGCTGTGGTTATTTCATAGCAGCTGAGTGTAGGATGAGGTGGCAGGACTTGCTCATGTGTGAATACACCTCTGACAGTAGTCACAATTCAGGCACTTCTGAAAACCGTCCATAAACAACGGAGGAGGGCAAAAGATGCTTACAGAGGCAGTAAGTGTAGTTGAAGTAAAGCGCGAGTGTTGCTGCAGGAAGCAGCGGTCCATTCATGAGAGTCCCAGGCTTTATGTTGATTCATTACTCTATTAGGCCTTGTGACAGAGATAAGGACCAGCATGTTTCAAAGTGATAGCTGACCTCTGCGTTTTACCCATCCCACCACCAACACGCACAGATGCACACTTGGAGGCCAAACATGACCACACCAACTCCTGCTCTCAAACATTAAGAATAAAAGACTCAAATGAAAAACCCGTACAGACTGTATCACATCATATTCAAAACAGACCACACAATCCACACACTTTACCAATTCATCGTCCCCTTGGGAATCCAGTTTGGCACCTACTGGAAATTTTTATTTGCAAGTATTTAAAACAAGCAGCGTGTGCCATGTTTGGACCACAGCCAATTCAAGGACAAAGGGATCTTTGTCACTCTTGCAAAGCAGTCTGATGTGTATTGATAAATGTTCTGGGGAAGAAGTTAATCTAGCTCTCAAATAACTCTGACGTAAACTTCCATCTCTGGCTTCCAACTGGGCTCAGCAAAGAGCCGGGTTTCCTTGTGCTACTTTGAAGGCCATAATGAAGTAGTAATCAAATGAAGACTTTATCATCTTTCCTCTGAAGTACGAGGAAGCGGGAGAGAGGGGAAGTGCCGGACAAGATATCAGAAACAAAGCATTGAGATGATAGCGTGAATTAACCTCAGGCCAGTCTCACAAACAGTTTGTTGGCTGCATGCTATGAATAACAGTTATTGCGTGTCCTCAGCTCGTGTGTGAACAAACACCAGGGATGTTTATTTTACAGAACAAGGAACAAGCAGAGCAAACACAATCGCCTTTCTCAATCAGCCTGGAGACGCAGTTAAACTGAAACAATAAGTATCCTGCTGCATAGAGTCGACCGCATGGTGCTGTAGAGTCATGTTATTAAGTGAACCTGTTAGTGAAATGAGATTTTCTGTCTGTTACTTGATATTAGAAACAATATGTGGTAAATCAGACTGGCACATGCCATGGCCGTATATCCAACCTTGTATAGGGCGACTTCAAGGCCAAGCAGGAGGCTGTACATCATCACATTCAGCGTCATCAGCAGCTTTCAGAAAGCTCTCTGAAAAACAACTAATGCTTTTCTTTCCTTTTCTGTCATTGTAGCATACACTGCTCAAAAAAAAATTTAAGGGCCACTTTAAAAGCCCATTAGATCTCAATGGGGGGGGGGGGAATCATGCTAGATATCTATACTGATATATACTGGGTAATGTGTTAGGAATAAATGCCACATCATTTAATGGAATTGAAAATGATCAAGAAGACACCCTGAAAATCAAAGTGAAAAAATACATCTCAGATTCTGGAGGCTCCGGTTTGCATAAAGTTCATGACAGTTCAATTAAAAACAGACTGAACACTTATGGCTTCTCTGGAAGGGTTGCCAGGAGAAAGCCTCTTCTGTCTAAAGAGAACAAAGCATCACAGCTCAGGTTTGCAATGTTGCATCTAAATAAATTACACGACTTCTGGAACAATATCATTTGGATAGAGACGTTCGGCCATAATGCACAGTGCCACTTTTGGAGAAAACCAAACACATCCTATCGGCATAGGATGCTTACATCGCTACCATCCATGAATATCTATATGAGGACTATCTCCCCTCATCAGCCCAGCTCTGAGAGCTGAGCGCCTTTTGGTAACATAAACATTTAAGTAAAGTTCCAGATCTAGACAATAAAATGGCATTAGATAATTCTCTTACCTGTCTAGCATCTCAACTGAATTCTCTCACAATTTTGTGTGCCCCATGCTCCAGAAGTTTGTGTTTAAATGTCCTTTATCTTACTGTATGTCTAACAGCAATACCCTGTTATATCAAAGCCACAGGAAATATTAGAGTCTGGTTTAGCTGGCAGTTCCATTAAACTTGGTTGACAACTTGCTTTAAATATAGTTCCTGTCAGCAGTTTAACCACCATCTTAAATCCGTGTATATAAAACAGCAGGGATCCATAGCAGAAGAGGGTACTGTGCAGAACAGGTGCGCTTTAATCAGAGCACACCCACTCTCCCTCGTAAGACATATGCTGCCAGTAAAACCTTTAACATTATGAACAGCCGGCAGCGTGACTTCTCACAGTTTTGACGTCATTGTGCAGTTGTCAAGCAACCAACATTTCATGGCACTTTTGTGATAAACAGCCAGTGATAATACTTTTCATGGCAAGCTAAATGCCAGTACACATATACATGATGGACACAGGGTCTGTTTGTTTGTTTAGTGGCCCTTACTGTTTTTTACTGTCTTTCATTGGACCCCCTATTCAAACTTTCCTTGATGATAAAGTTCACATATCCGTGTTATTCACTGCACAGCTGCACAGCTGCACACTCAAATCCATGTCCCCTTCTTTTTGTTATACTATTATATTTACTGCCAGTTTGATTACAATTAAATGTGTATTCCCTTTTTTAATGACAATATTTGTTTTTCCAACACTATATTTGTATTCTTGTAATCTGCTTGAGTGGCTTCATGATGACACATTAGAAGAACTATTTTCTATTGGTCCTTCAAACTCCTTAGTTTATACATTTTGTGAATTGCGAAAAAATGGTGTCACATAAACTAGCCACAAGGTCAACTTAATAATTTATTGGTCACAAATTAACAAAAAAGCCTTATAACTTTCAAATAAGATCAAACTTCATAAAATCTCTTTAGTTTATCACAGTCCAGCACAAATGCCGTGACCAATAATGGGGAAGAAACCACTAAAACCAAAGTTTACCAATTTATTTTTTTACAAAACATAATACGCCATGAGGTGTGCTCATCAGTGTTATCGGTGTGTCAGTAGTTGGATGTGTGATTGAATGCTAAGGATGCATGCATAGTGTTTTATGGTGTAAAACCTCTGATTAATCAGTTGCACCGATTAGCCCCGCCTACTAGAAACCTGCCAGACAACACACAGGGACACAAAGAAAAACACAGCAGGCCCTGGCCAAGGCAGAGGGCCATCACATCACTGGTTCATCCCAAAGACAAAACTCCTAAACACAAACTTAACAATGTAGTGTATGCTGTACAGTGTAGCGAGGAATGCTCAGACCTCTACATTGGAGAGACCAAACAGCCACTTCATGAACCCATGGTACAACATAGAAGAGCCACCTCGACGGGACAAGACTCAGCTGTCCATCTGCATCTAAAGGTCAAAGGTCACTCCTTCGAGGATGCCAATGTTCACATTTTGGACAGAGAAGACAGACGATTTAAAAGAGGAGTGAAAGAAGCCATCTATGTCCACTGTGAACAGCCATCTTTGAACAGAGGCGGTGGTTTACGACACCAACTGTCTGCCATCTATAATCT
>VURO01043929.1:0-13142 GCA_015108175.1 Pelvicachromis taeniatus
TCTGACAGGCAGGCCAATGCTTTTAGAGCACACTGATGCAGTGTGCTGCAGTCTGTTCCTGTTCTGAAGGCTGGGGGAGTGGAACCAGCAGGTAAAGGAGAAGGTCATGATGCTTTCCAGGAAGGCATAGTAAAAAGTCATCATGATGGGTGTGCTGACTCCAAAGGAGTTGAGTTTCCTAAGGAGGTATAGCCGTTGGTGGCACCTCCTGAGAATCTCCTCATTGTTAGCAGAGAATTTCAGGAGGTTGTCAAAGATGGTTCCCAAGTATTTGTACTCCTCAACTAACTTGACTGGCTTCCCATGGATGGTGGTGGTGACTGAAGCAGCCAGATCCCTCTGCCTACTGGAGAAGGTCACCACCATCTCTTTGGTTTTGCTTGCGTTCAGTTCAAATTTGGAGCTGTCACACCACTCTATAAACTCCTGCAAAGTGGGTCCTTGGTGTTGTGAGGGGCCTGACAGCAGTGACAGGAGAACTGTGTCATCAGCATATTTCACCAGATGGCAGTTGGGCTGTGTGGATCTGCAGTCATCGGTGTACAGGATGGAGAGGGGGGAGAGCACACAGCCCTGGGTGGAGCCAGTGGAGGTGGAACAGAGACCAGAAAGAGAGTTGTTGACCTGACCTTTCTGAGTCCTGTTGGTCAAAAAGTCCAATATCCACAGGATCATCCAGGTGAAATCGGGAGGAAAATTTAGTAGCCAGGATATGAGTGTTGAACGTTGATGAGAAATCAGCAAACAAAAGTCTGGTGGAGGAGTCAGGGAGGTCCAGATGTTTGTGGATGGGGTTCAAGATGAAGATTTTTGCATCATTGACGCCTCTGCGTGCACGGTAACCAAACTGGAGTGGGTCCATCAGGGGGTCAGTTGCTCTTACGATGTCTTGTTTTATGATCTTCTCCATGGCCTTCAACACCAGGGAGGTGAGGGCCACAGGACGAAGATCATCCAGAGACTTTGGGTTGTTTCTTTTAGGGATGGGGATGACTGTGGAGTGTTTCCACAGCTGGGGGACGGTATAGAGTCCGGAACACACTTCCTAGTTTCCCTGCACAGTGCCTCAGGATTCGATTACAGATATTGTCAGGGCCGGGTGAGCTCCTTTCCCTGGTCCTCCTGAGGGTTCTCACCACGTCCTCAGTCTTGAAGGTGAATGCAGAGCTGCCAGGTTTGAGTGAAGACCTGGACTCCACAACCTGCGTGATATTGTCCGTCTCAAACCTGGTGTAGAAAGCGTTGAGGTCGTCAGGAAAGGAGGAGGGGTTACTGTCCTCCACCTGGATTGTCCTGGGGGTGGTGACCACAGTATTCACAGAGGCCATAGTTTTGAGGCCCTGCCAGTTTGAGCGGAGGTCCCATGTGATTAATTTTTTTTCAACAGTGTTTTTATACTCCAGTTTAGCACTTTTTATAGGCCTCTTGACCTCCCTGTTGACCTCTTTTTTTATCCAGTGCAAAGCCAGTAAAGAAAATCCTCTTTTTTTAAATTAAGGATTTCCTTGAGCTCCTTGGTGATCCAGGGTTTGTTATTGTGGTAGATGGTGACTGTTTTTGAGGGGATAATGTTGTCCACACAGAAGGAGATGTATGATGTCAACGTGTAGACTAGTTCGTCAATGTCATCAGAGGGAGAAAGCAGGCTGCCCCAGTCAGTGGCTTCGAAACATCCTTGTAGGGTGTCAGCAGGCCCTGACACCAGTGTTGTGGTTGCACTTAACCTTATGTGAAGTAGAGCTCATTAGCAGCTTATGTGTTTGCACAAAATGCTGCATCTACACTTCTGTGATGTATAAGACATAATTTGTGTGTCCTCAAGTGGAAATAGCGCACTATTTTCCTGGTGAAGGTCAGACTGCATGTTGGTATTCTGCTCTTCATGCTCTATTCGTTCTATTTGTGCTTCTTCGGTCAGTGATTACAGTGTATTTGTATTACACTGTAATCACTGACAGTGGGGATGTGGGGAGAGACATCCCCACTTTTTATGATTCAACAACTTCAAAACTTTTTTTGAAAGTAATATGCTACCTGACGGGGTAACAAATGAGAAAGTAATATGTTACATTACAGGGTAACTATGGAGAAAGAAATATGTTATATCACAGGGTAACTATGGAAAGGTAGAATGTTAATTTACAGGGTAGCTATGGAGACTGTAGAATGTTACTTTATAGGGTAACCATGTAGACAGTAGAATGTTGCGTTACAGGGTAACCATGGAAATAGTAGGATGCTACATTACAGGGTAACCACGGAGACAGTAGAATGTGACGTCACAGGGTTTCCTCCTGAGAGTTGAAAGTTATTATAATACTTTTGTGTTGCCAAATAGAAAAACCTCCACCTGGGGGCTCTGTTGTCCTACTGGGAGACTTCAATGATAAGGTGGGCAACAGCAGCGGGACCTTTAGGAGCGTGATTGGGAGGACCGGCTTCCCGGATGTGAACCCAAGCAGTGCTTGTTATTAGACTTCTGTGCAAACCACAGTTTCGCCATAACGAACACCATGTTCGAACATAAGAATATCCATAAGTGCACGTGGCACCAGGACAATCTGGGCCACAGGTTGATGATCGATTTTGTACTTGTATCATCAGACCTAAGGCCATATGTTCTGGACACTCACGTAAAGAGAGGGGCTGAGCTGTCAACTGATCACCACCTGGTGGTGAGTTCAATTCATCCATCCAATTCAATTTTATTTATGTAGCGCCAAATCACAACAACAGTTGCCTCAAGGCGCTTTACATTGTAAGGTAGACCCTACAATAATGCATTCAGAGAAAAACCCAACAATCATATGACCCCCTATGAACAAGCACTTTGGTGACAGTGGGAAGGAAAAACTCCCTTTTAACAGGAAGAAACCAGGACCAGGCTCAAGGGGGGGCGGCCATCTGCCGCCGGTTGGGGTGAGAGAAGGAAGACAGGATAAAGACTGTTACTGTGTTGCTGTGGAAGAGAGCCAGAGATTAATAACAAGTAGGATTGAATGCAAGGCGATCTATTAACACATGGTGAATGAAAAAGGTAAAATGAAAAACTCACTGCATCAGGGGAGTCCCCCAGCAGTCTAAACCTATTGCAACATAACTAAAGGAGGATTCTATATGCTTTAGTGAAAAGGAAAGTTTTAAGCCTAATCTTAAAAGTTGGATCAGGTGGCAGGGGAGGATGCTGGACAGACCTGGCGTGCCAAAACATACAGTAAGGGTGTGCTGGGAACGCCTAGCAGAGGCCCCTGTCCGTGAGATCTTCAACGCACACCTCCGGCAGAGCTTCAACAGCATTCCGAGGGAGACATTGAGTCCGAATGGACCATGTTCATTCGACCGCAAGGTGGTTGGTGCCTGTAGTGGTGGTAACCCCTGATCCAAATGGTGGACACCAGAGGTGAGGGGAGGCACCACATTGAAGAAGGAATACTATCGGGCTTGGTTAGCCTGTGGGACTTCAGAGGCAGCTGATAGGTATCGACATGCCAAGTGGAACGCAGTAGGGCAGTAGTTGAAGCAAAAACTCGGGTGTGGGAGGAGTTCAGAGAGGTCATGGTAAAAGACTTTCGGACTGCCTCAAAGAGATTCTGGCAAAACGTCGGGCAACTCAGGAGGGGAAAGCGGTGTGCTACCTGCACTGTGTATAGTGCAGGTGGAGCACTGCTGACTTTGACTGAGAAAATAGTTGGGTGGTGGAAGGAATACTTTGAGGACCTCCTTAATCCCACTGGCACATCTTTCTTGGAGGAAGCAGAGTCTGGGGACGAAAGGGATGACCCGCCAATCTTCAGGGGCGAGGTCATTAAGGCAGGCCCCGAGTTCCTGAAGGCTCTGGATGTTGTAGGGCTGTCTTGGTTGACATGCCTCTACAATGCGTGGAGATCAGGACAGTACTCGTGGATTGGCAGACCGGGGTGTTGGTTCCCATCTTTGAGAAAGGGGACCATAGGGTGTGTTCCAACTATAGGGGAATCACACTCCTCAGCCTCCCTGGGAAGGTCTATGCCAGGGTGCTTGAAAGGAGAGTTCGTCCGTTAGTCGAACCTCAGATGCAGGAGGAACAATGCGGTTTTCGTCCCGGCCGTGGAACACTGGACCAGCTCTTTATCCTCTCAAAGATACTTGAGGGTGCATGGGAGTTTGCCCAACCAGTCTACATGTGTTTTGTGGACTTGGAGAAGGCCGACCGTGTCCCTCGGGGTGTCCTGTGGGGGGTGCTCCAGGAGTATGGGGTGTCTGACCCGTTGCTACGGGCCATTCGATCCTTGTACAACCGTTGCAAGAGCTTGGTCCGCATAGCCGGCAATAAGTCGGATTTGTTCCTGGTGGGTGATTGGCTTCACCAGTGCTGCCCTTTGTCACAGATTCTGTTCGTAATTTTTATGGACAGAATTTCTAGGCGTAGCCAAGTGGCGGAAGGCTTTCACTTGGGTGGTCTCAGAATCTCTTTTCTGCTTTTCGCAGATGATGTGGTTCTGTTGACTCCATCGGGTGATGGCCTCCAGCTCGCTTTGGAACATTTCACAGCCGAGTGTGAAGCGGTGATAATGAGAATCAGCACCTCCAAATCCGAGGACATGGTGCTCAGCCGGAATAGGGTGGAGTGCCTACTCCTGGTCAGTGACGAGTTCTCGCCCCAAGTGGAGGAGTTTAGGTATCTCAGGGTCTTGTTCACGTGTGATGGGAGAAGGGAGCTGGAGATTGACAGACGGATTGGTGCAGCGGCTGCAGTGATGTGGACGCTGTACCGGTCTGTTGTGGTGAAGAGAGAGCTGAACGTAAGTGAAGCTCTCAATTTACCGGTCGATCTACGTCCCTACCCTCACGTATGGTCACAAGCTCTGGGTAGTGACTGAAAGAACAAGATCGCGAATAGAAGCGGCGGAAATGGTCTTCCTCCAAAGGGTGGCTGGCCCCTTAGAGATAGGGTAAGAAGTTCGGCCATCTGGGAGGGGCTCAGAGTAGAGCCACTGCTCCTTCACATCGAAAGGAGCCAGTTGAGGTGGTTCGGGCATCTGACAAGGATGCCTCCTGGGAACCTCCTGGGTGAGCTGTTCCGGGCATGTCCCACCGGGAAGAGGTCCCGGGGCAGACCCAGGACCCAGGAGATTATATCTCTCGGCTGGCCTGGGAACGTGTTCCCTAGGACAAGCTGGAGGAGATGGCTGGGGAGAGGGAGGTTTGGGTTTCTCGCAACCGGGCCCCGGATAAGTGGAAGAGGATGGATGGATGGCTTTTTACCAACACCAAAAGCATTCATATTTGCCAAGTAAAACTAAAACATGAGGCTACAGATGATAAGAAATTAAGAGCCATTTGAGAGCTGAAAGTGCCCACTCTTTTTTTTTTTTTCTGCCTGTCCTGTTTGGTTCTTTAACCATCAGAATTATTGTCTGAAGGCGCCCAATGGATTTACTTTACCAAGTGCATCACCACGGCCTTGTCGTATTGGTCCATTTGATTGCCATTGCCCCATCCACCAGGGCATGAAGCAGGCATGGAGGAGAACCAGGTCTCAGACATTCAGAGACCCCCAGAGCATGAGAGCCCAAGGAGCCCCCGGGGCAGAACCAGGACACGCTGGAAAGATTATATCTCTCAGCTGGCCTGCCGGAGAAGCTGGAGGAGGTGGCTGGGGAGAGGGTCTGGGCTTCTTTGCTTGGGCTGCTGCTCCTACAACCCGGTCTAGGAAAAGTGGAAGAGGAGGGATGGATGGATGGATGGATGGATGGATGGATGGATGGATGGATGGATGGATTAATATCTCATAATTATCACTGCATATTTGATTCTGTCCTATTTTTGCACACAGTGTAGTTTTGGAAGCAGACTGTTACTCTGATACCAACACAAACAAGATATAAATATATTAATTATATTAAAATATTAAACATAAAATATTAAAGATATTAATATAAAATGAGTAACAGTAGGGTGGATACAGATATGATGGGCTGCTGCACAGGGGGAAACTGGTAAATAACCAGGGAACTAAACAGGGAATACAGGAAACTCAAAACAGGATAACTAAACTCTATAGAATTAACTAAAGACTAACAAAGTGAACTTATAACTTTTTTTTTTTTTTTTAAGGGAGGAGATAGCCCAGTAGGTAGAGTGCATGCCCCATGATTGGAAGGTTGGGGGTTCAAAACCACTGAAAGGCTCCCCGGTCGCTGAATTGACGGCACTGCTTCACTGAGTGAAATGTCAAATGCAAAGAAGTAATTTCCTATGGGACTAATTCCCTACAGGATTAATAAAGTATAAGAGAAAATAAAATCACAGGAGAACTCAAAACACTAGGTCAAATGACGTGGGACCATGACAGTGAGAGGCCATAAGTAGATCATTTGTAATTTTCGCTAATACTGTTTTTATACTGTCATAAGTTCTGAAACCTTCAAGCTTCGATTGGGTGCTTTCTGTGTCTAAGAAGCAATTTGAATGATAAAAGTTGAGAGGGATACACTCTTACAAAAGGTACAATAAGGTGAAACCAGTTTCTTATTTTCTTCTTGTTTCCTTGTTTGCTGAATTGGCCTTCTGCTATGAGACATCCTTGTCATCCTTGAGCCCATATAAGGAAGTTGAAAACATGCATGTGAGATGAAACTGACAGATCACAATCGTTTCACTTCCACTCTAAGTTCCTACCCTGAAATGTATCAGCAGAAATGTCAGCCATCTTACCGTGCTGCCTTTTCTCAGCATGCTGAGCCTGCGTAAGTAATCATGTTTCTCTCAGTGCACTAATGATCCTACAGATGCAACGAGTAACTACCACGTAACTCACTCCACTGCTCTCACTGCCTGCTGCTCTTTAGCAGTATATAAAGACCCTGCAAAAGATTACTCTTAAGACATGTATGTGAAGAAATGCGACTTTCATTTTGTTGCTACTGAAAGCATGCTGTGTGGTTTGGCTTTGAGAAATTTGAGAAAACCTAAGTCTGTAATTTAACTCAGTTACTGTGATTAATATCATTTGGCAGTAAAGTGCTTAATATCTACACTTTTACATCTGCATTCTTTGAACTGCTTTCTGATAAAGCAGCCTTTATTTGGTTTATTAGTTTTGGACGATAGAGAAGCATCCACAGAAGGTTGGTGGTTTGATCCGTGGATGCTCCAGTCTGTATGCCAAAGTATCCCAGGGCAAGAGTTCAGTATATTGCCCACTCTGATAAACCTAGTGTGTTACTCAAGAGTGTGAAGGGTAAATACAGTGGTTGTTGCTTTTCTGCTCTGCTTGAGTACTATGCATAACAATTACAGTACAGTTATAGTTAAACAGCATGGTCATTTCCTTTTTTGTATGGATATCACCATGTTTTTGCATATATGCGGTTGTGTGTGAATGTATTGACTCAAGTAGCAGTTGCTCAGCTGAATGTCTGAACGGAAGTATGGTACGTTGCACCTCTCTGTGGTTGCTGCTAGAGAAGTTCTTGTGCTACAATGCTTCCTGTTTGTGAAGCAGGAAGAAGAAAGTGAACACTCAAAGACAGCAAGGGTTCGGCTCGCAGACATTGTGGTGTGCAGTGACAACAGTCGACATACAGGACGGAGACAAGGTACTGTTACCTATTATTTATCCAAATAAATGCAACTATAGAACAAGCTGACAATGCAATTGTTCCAAAAATGTTACAGCAAACTCCGCCTGGTACTGTAGTGATTAGCATTTAATAAAAAAGCAAAAGACGTTTCATTTCCTTTTCAAACTAGGATTTGTCTTTGTCTGTATAGTTCATCATACAGGATAAATACATCACAAAACACACAAAATAGCCACACAACCATAAGAGCCAAACAGAAATAAAAAGGTATGACTTCATCTGGGGCAGCAGCAATGCTAGCAGGTTGGAGCTGCACTAAAATTGTCAGTGATCATTGACCAACAGCAGAAGTTCAAATTTTATTTGGAGAAGCTTATTTCATTTTCAAGGAAGAATAACAAATGGATTGGATTGCCAAGAAAAGGCCAGGCAATGCAGAAAAACTGAAGATACTACACAACAGTTTATTTGCTTCGGAGCAGTGGCGAAGCATCTAAAAATATCCAGCATTGTCACAGTTTTTTATTTATAGAAATATTTAACAAATGTTTGTGGCTTGCAACAAAGATATAAGGAATACAAATGAGCTCACAATAGCCATTAATGGACTCCACTAAAATGCAACTCATGATTATGGATCATGACGACTTGTAAGACTTCATGATACTATCCCATTGAGACTAGATTCTGACAGTGAAGGTATCTGCTGATATAATTGTTAATAGAAATTGATGCTCTGTCTTGGATATTTCATGTTTAAAAATTATGACGACGAGCGAATTGTAATATTTTTTGACCAGTATAAACACGGTGTCCTCTGCCAACAGCTGTTTACTGCTTAGCTGTAAAATAATGACAAAGCAAAAGAGGAAGTGATTCTGCTTGTGTATACAGCTTGGAGAAAAAAAAGTATTTTTTAAGCTTGACAGCATCACACATACCACTGTCTCTGTTCTTGATTCTGACACAGCGCTTTTCTGATGACGTCACACAATGTCAAAGATGTCATGTATGATTGGTTGTAAACACCTGTGTATCGATTCTGCCTGATACAAACCAGGAGAATTTGTGAGAATCACTAGAATCACCAAATCTGACACAGCGATCACCATATTAGACAAAACATTTCAGTAGCGCTGGGCAACATGGACAAAAATATTACCACAGCATTTTTTTCTGCAATGAGCTACTTTTATATTTCTTACAATTGAAGTTCAAAGAATCATGCTGACAGATTTCTGTCTTTGTCACAGCAGCTTTTTTTTTATCAAGTAGAAAAACTGTGAAATATGTAACTTCTTTAGACTGACAGAGTTTCAGTGGTCCGGCCCACTTAAGATCAAAGTGTGCGGTATGTGACCCAGGATGTAAAATTAGTTTGACACTCTTGTACTAGATTTTACATTTCAGCTTAAGTCTTATACAATTTGACATTACAGTTTCTACAGATAAATTCCTCACAAAGAAGCTGACATACCCTAACTCTAATCCTAACCCGAGAGGTCCTCCTTAAGAATTGTGGTGAATGAGTCCATCCACCTTTAGGTTAAAACTATTTAGCTTTTGAGTTTGTGACATGAAATGTTTCAAATGCACGATAAACTCTTTTGTCTGTGTCTTTTTTGAAGGTAGTTCTGCAGCTGTGCACTCCTCACAGCCAAACAGAGGAACTCTAAAGACACAGGTCTGTGTTGACCACCCTATCCAAGAACAGCCTTGGGATCCCTGGCTTCGCTAGAACATCTCCTTTGAAAAGCTGCCCGAGTCCTTCTGATTCTGATTCTGAGAATCACTACCCACACATTATAGACAGTAGAGTTACTGTTAATGTACACAGCCGTTCTGCTACAATGAATGATGAAGTGGATGTCCTCGAGGTCAGTGACACAGTCACAAATGTGACGTCACCTTCTAATATGACTCCTGATAATATATCTGAAACTCCTTCAGAATTCAAAAAGGCGCCTCCAGTGGCACCCAAACCCGTCTGGTTTCGCCAGAGTCTGAGGAAAATTAAGGATGAGCAGGACCAGAAGATGCAAGCAAAACCATCCGAGCAAACATCTGCTGCAGGCTTCAGCAGAAGCTTTGGTGTCAGATCTGCATCATCTGCAACCAACCAATCAATCAAACAAAGGATTCACTCTTTTGAGACTTTTTCCACTCCAGAAAGTCCAGAGAAGGGGAGCAACAGAAGACCATTGGCTCCTTCAACATGCCTCTCTCCAGTGGAGAAGGGATCCAGAGCCCCTTGCTCTTCCTATTCTGCCTCAAATGGAGATATTGTGAAGAACAAACCTGAATTTCCCAGAGATATCCAGTCCAGAGATCCAGCACCTGTTACGGAGGAAGACAACATACCTGCCTCTGTTGCACCCTGTGCCATTGCGTCAGCCAGCAATGAAGATCGTCAAGAAACAACAGACGAAACCTCTGAAGATGAACCTCATTTTAATCAGTCTCCCACTGATTCCATGTATTGTCAGACTGTCAACACGGATGTGGAGTCAGGGATAAATGATTATCACTCTGCTCCAGTGCATGACAACAGTGAAGCTTTACCCACCAAACTGGAGTGTGAGCTTGAAAGAGTGGGTTCTGAGTGTTCAGAAACAGCTATGAGATCCAATCAAAGTGAAGGTCAAAATTCTTCTGAGTGGACAGAGGAGGAAGGAAGAATGTCAAGGACAACTGGGAATGCTGCTCCAACCACAGAGAGTAACACCGTGAGCTGCCCAGAGAGTGAAAGTTTGGGGAAAATAATTACCTTCAGTAATAAGGTAATATCACACGTGGAAGAAACTATGATATTGTGTTTATTTTAGATCAGGGGTCACCAACCTTTTTGAAAGTGAGAGCTACTTCTTGGGTACTGATTAATGTGAAGGGCTACCAGTTTGACACATACTTCTGAAATAACAAATTTCCTCAATTTAACTTAAATTATATGTTATCATTAATAATTAATGATATCCATCTATGTAAAGACACTGATTATGGCAACTGTTTCCATAGAGACCAGCTAGCGCTGATCTAATATTTAATAATTTTTTTTAATATATTATCTCTAACAAATTGACACCAATGCAATTGTGATTTAAAAAAAATAGCAACAAAAAATAAAAATAGATGCAGCTTACTGGTAAGTTGTTATAGTGAGCTATTTTTAGAACAGGCCCGCGGGCTACTCATATGGTCCTTGCGGGCACCATGTTGGCGACCCCTGTTTTAGATAGTCAAGGCTGAATATTCCCAAACTTGGGAATGTTGTTGAATGGACAAACTATCAGTACAGTATTATTTTGTTCCACTAGCAGTTTCACTTACATGAGTTACTACAATATAACTCCCCACAATTAAATGTAGTAACCCCTCCTTTATCATCTGGGAACAAAATCATACAACACATGGAACAGAAACATGCGAAAATGCACAGATACACAAATCAACAATCTTTTTGTGGTGTGTATGAGTAGGAGTGAGTGGTTGTGTATCTTTGTTTGTTATGAATTTTACTTGATAATGAGGGTGGGAAGCCATAATAGCACATAGGAAATTTCTTTCTGAGGGAGCTGCTGGTGAAGATTATGAATCCTGCTTGATCCCTGGGATGAGCTACAGTCTTCCTGATGTTTCTCTCAGTGGGTCAACAGAACATCTGACATAGGACAGCCGGGAGGAAAGGGAGGGAGGAAGGGAGGAAGTTTCTTCAACCTCTGGACCCAACAAACCCAGCGTGGTCCTGATGGTCTAATTCCCTCGTTTTCAATTCAGTTTTATTTACACAGCGCCAAATCACAACAACAGTTGCCTCCAGGCGCTTTTTATTGTAAGGTAGACCCTCCAATAATACATCATCTGTTGTGTATGTTGTTACACCCCAGCCTACTGGAAACCAGAGCGCAACACTAAAAGATAACACCCCCGCTTCCTGCTCCCAAAGAAGGACCAATGCTGCCACAGAGTTTGCAGTTTTACAACAACCAAGTATTTTATTAGGGTGGGCATGGCCAAAACAACAAACAAAATGCTCTAGAAATGAAACAGAAGTAGCTCACCTATCATGAGAAATCTAAAAGATAATACAGGCCTCTCACCTCTCTCCCTATCCTAAACAGGAGAACGGCTTTTAAATGAAAAAGGCTTCCCACCCCCACAGAGACCATGTAAATCAGAAAAGGTCTATTTACACTATTTACAATATACAGATTCTAAATATTTGTTAGAGTTTCCACTGTAATTGACTTTGTATGTTTACAGTTTCATCACAAAAATAACAAGATGAAAATTTGCGTCAGTCTAGTTTAGTGTGTTTTTCTTACAGGTGTCTCAAGCATTGATGCACTCTTTGACCATCTGTGGAGGTAATCCTTCCTACACAAACCTGCAGGACACCTCTTCACTGGACAACATTAACCAGCAGGAGTCTGAGCTTGCATTGGACACTTCAGGCAGAGGATTCTCTTTCAGGTAACACTTCAGTTGACACATCTGGAAGTACTGCTTTGTTGTTTAAATTGTGTCTAACTTTTGTTCTCAAGGAAGTGGGCTCAGGTTAACACATGCTCCCAGTTTGGGAGAAGCAGCAGTTAATTTTGTACTAACAGATTACATGTTAGATAAAGCAAAGTTCTATACTAGTGCCTATGCTTGTGCTCATGGGTAAGTGACACTCCTCAGACCTAAAGCCTTTCTGTCTCCTTAAATACAGCCTGTTCACTCTAAGGGAGTGCATCATTGACCAAGGGGAGGGTGGATTTCACAACGAGACTGCTTCTGTTTCTGCTTCTGCGCACTCTATCATCTCAGCCATCCCTTCACAGGAAATACAGATGATGATTCAGGAAGTCGAAGCTTTAGATGAAGAAACACTGAAGGTAAAAAAAACAAAACAAATTTACAACATCTTTAGGGGAAGTTGTAAAAATTATATAACATTTTCAACATCATGCAGTAAAAAAATGTAACTTTTGTAATGAAGACAAAAATGAAAAAGCAAATAAAGTATCTTTTGAACAATTACATTTTTTTAATACAAGTCAGGGGCTGTACCTATGGATTGGCAGACCGGGGTGGTGGTTCCCATCTTTAAGAAGGGGGATCGGAGGGTATGTTCAACTACAGGGGAATCACACTCCTCAGCCTCCCTGGGAAGGTCTATGCCAGGGTGCTTGAAAGGAGAGTTCGTCCGTTAGTCGAACCTCGGATACAGGAGGAACAATGCGGTTTTCGTCCCGGCCGTGGAACACTGGACCAGCTCTTTATCCTCTCAAGGATACTTGAGGGTGCATGGGAGTTTGCTCAACCAGTCTACATGTGTTTTGTGGACTTGGAGAAGGAATTCGACCGTGTCCCTCGGGGTGTCCTGTGGGGGGTGCCCGTTGCTACGGGCCATTCGATCCTTGTACAACCGTTGCAAGAGCTTGGTCCGCATAGCCGGCAATAAGTCGAATTCATTCCAGGTGGGTGATGGGCTTCGCCAGGGCTGCCCTTTGTCACCGATTCTGTTTGTAATTTTTATGGACAGAATTGGCCTCCAACTCGCCTTGGAACGGTTTGCAGCCGAGTGTAAAGCAG
>VURO01043930.1:0-23483 GCA_015108175.1 Pelvicachromis taeniatus
CCCCGAAACTTCTCTCCGCCCGACTCTCCAGGAGAGGAAGTAAAAGAGCAGAAATCACAGTTAGCAGGTTCGCTAGCCGACAGTTCCAGTTCAGTGTAATATTCCCACTTCGACAGTTGCCGCGCATCCAGCTTAAATGCTGCTGGTCGTAGATGACGGCTGATTGGAAACAGCTGGCCGAGTGATGAGACGCAGGAGGACCGACGACAGCGCGGAGGGACTTCCAGGTCGAATGTCGCCCGGCTACTATTGGAGACCGGCATCTATTTGTCTTGACATGTTTTCAAACTGGTGTTTATTCAAAAAGAGCGTCAATAAGAGACGGTCCACTAATGGAAGATATACGGTAATCACATTACCCAGAGGATTGCCACTGACAGGAGTGTGGTCTTGTTTGCTCCCAGAATGTGAGTCAACAACAGTTCATACAAACACTAAAAGTTTTATGGGAAAGGCAACAATCTCTGTCTCAACCACAATCAGACTGGTGCCAACCCTTCACAGCAACCACTCGCGACAAGTTGGGGAATGCATCTTTTCCCTAGCAACCAGTGGTTGCCAAGTGTTCACCAACCAGTCTCGAAGCCCGTGCGACTGAGGACTCACTCTCTGACACTCACATCTGTAGCCAGACAAACACAAACAACAACAAGATCAAGCTGTGTATAAATATTTGAATTTGACACACAGTACATGTTATTTCATTAGGGTGCTTGATTTTTCTGTTGTTGTTGTTGATGAGGGTTTTTTTTCCCCTTTAATTAAATAAAGACTTTTTAAACTTCAAGTTAATGCAGAAAGTAAAATGTACAGAGTACTCAAAATTTCCTTCACAAAGGCCCCCAGATGCTTCACTTCCTCTCTGGTGTATGAGGGGAAACCTACACGAACGCTGCTGGAAGGCAGAGAAACAGAAGAACATTAAAGTTTAATTTTATTTGATTGAATAATCATAGCTTAAATGACTTACTCAGGCTTACTTGTACACAGTGTTTGGTGATTTTTGCACATCCCTAAACTCATGCACTGTTTCACAGGCTGGAGGTTTATGTGGCTGCCATCCATTAATGATTACATAAATTCATTGTTTGACTGTAGGACACGAGTGTCCGTTAGACGACACTGGTTTTGCAATTTGTTTCTTTTTGTAGTCGTTTCTTTTGCTTTCCCCATGAATCCTTCGAGCCGAATCCTCTCTGTACTCTCCCATCCTCCACCTAATGTTGTTGAAGCAACAACCTTGGCACCCCTTCGTGCCTCCTCTTTGATAAGCCCCTACAACAGCCTTCTTCCATCCTTATCGTAGCTCTCTTCTGTGCCTCCTTCTTCCATTGAACATAATATGCATGCATGCTTAGATGTTTTCCAGATTTGAGAACTAAAAGGTTTGAATCTCATCTTTTCCTGTAGTTTTTACATAGACAACATCATCTACTTTGCCTTGTCTATTTTTGCTCACATTTACAAAATTAACTTTATTTAGAAATTAATACAATTTCATGACTATGACCAAAGCTGGAAAAGCTAGCAGTCCTGGAAACATTCAAGCATGCTCCTAGCAGTCCTAAGAAAGAAACTCGATGCCAGCATGTGGTGATTACATAACATACCTCTCAGTGCTGCCAGCTGATGGAAATGCCCTGTGGTTCTTCCTTTAGAGTGAAATTTGATGCCTCTATATTTGAGACGAAGTAAGTAGAATGAAATGTAAAGTATCTTCAGATGTAGAGCAATCATATGCCAGTATTCTTCCGTGTATCATTGGACGAATATTGCCATTTGCCAAAATAGTATCAAGTTATAGTCTTTCTTTCGTGCACCCAGTTTAAAATCAATGTAGAGTGCCAACACAGTCGACTGCTCATCCCACAAGAACAAATGCAGAGTCACGTAATGGATACAGTAGGACAAAAAAAAGTACATTTTTGTAAGCTGCTAGGGTAACAAGTAGAGTGATACACCTGCTGCCATACAGGTGAGAGCGTTGTGAACATTACTGTGTACTTGTGCTAACAACTTGATTGCTTAATATGTTTCCCAGTTCAGCTGTTGATTGGCTCTTTAAAGGCAGGAGGAAGGCAGCTGTCATCTTTAGCGTTTAATTATTCTACCACAGATTTTGATGCACGATTCATGAACTGTGTCTGTTTTATTGTAATGTTTTAATTACAAATTTGGCTGTGTTTATATGGAGCCAATACTGTCATTCCAGTGTTAGGCAGGATTAACAATTCTGCTTCTTATGAACGCTCCAATCAGAAGACACTGACAGAATAAGGAGATGCAACAACCCATTCACGAACCAGTCGCAGGAATAATTTTGCCGTGTTAAACGATCTTTCTGGGCTTGCCCTCCATCTGAATGTAAATGTGTAGGGATATTAGTGTTTTTGCTTTCTAAAATTGACAGCCTGCCTCTGAATGAAGAGCAATATAATAATTGTGACTACTGAGCTGATCAAACATAATAAAAAATAAATAAATTAGATCGATTGTGAGGAGGACGAATGCTTGTTACGCAGTTCATATCCCTGCTAAATGTTTCACTAAAGTCTTCAATTGGTAGGAATTCAATAAAAAAAATAAAAATAAAATAAATATCTATAAACCTCAGACTGTATATAAAAGATGGAAGAGTTGACCCAACGCAGACAATGCTTTCCCTTGATTGATGACCTCAGTAAACTCTTTCCTGATGAGTTTATGGTCTCAATAACTACTTCCCACTATTACTGAATACAGCATGATGCTTATGCTGTATATTATGGCCCTGGTCCAGATTGGATGACGATACTGAAATATGGATAATAAAGGAGGGCAGACTTGTCCAGAGTGCAGTGTTTCTCACACATGGGGTGGATTAACACTAGGCGATCCATACGTTGCACAAGTCTGTTGGACTAACATGACCCCTGCGTGCCAAGGACTGAGGCATAATACACATCCAGTGTGATCACTATACACGCCCCGAGCACAGATGTTCATTAAAGTAACTTACAAATATGTGGAAGGACAGTGTGTCACCACTTCTCTATTTAAGCCAGAAAATGCATGAAATTGTGGAGCTCATTGTGCTTTGTAAGCACCTCAGAAGATGCTGAGACAAAGTGAACTGTACTTAAGTTCAGATACAAGCCAACACCCAGATATATTTCCAGCCACCCAAGCCATTTGTTTTTATTTTAATTACTCCAGTTTTTTCTCTGGGTGGGCTATTCAGATCACCGTTGAGTCAATCCCCAGAGACCCTAATCTTGTGGTTGTGCAGACTCCACAGTCTTGGACTCCAGCTTGCATGCTTGTTCTGGTGTGAAGATGGCTGTGAGTGCTGGAGGGTCAATCTAGCCAGAACCTACAGCAGATGGAGAAGTGGTTCATGTGTCATTAGGATGAGCTCACCAAGGCTGCGGAGCAGGATTACTGTCTCAAACTGCACTTTAAGACCTCGGAGTTTGAGCCCATTGACTGATATTTCCCCCATTATGGAGAGCATTCTTTATTATTATTATTATTATTATTAGAGTGAAAAATATTAGAATTACTGGACGTTTCTTGTTTCACACACACGTATGCATGCACCCCAGTCCCACGTCTCAGTTTTCACCCAAATACAGTCTAATTGTGTAGAAAATACACGTCTGGTTTGACATCGGGGCAGTTACATCCACCTTTCATATACACTCTGTACTGTAAGTGAAGCCACTGTCTTAAGTTAATAAAACAGGAAATATCTGGTCAAAGAGTAAACAAACCTCACATTCAGATTAGATGTTTGATTCTGACTTCTCAAGGGAAATATCCTTTCTGCTGCTCAGTGCCACTGACATGGATTCGGTCAATAATCAGCTCTAAATATGAACAGTGGTGATGTAAAGACATGGAGATATTCTCCTCATGTAAACTCTTATTCTGTACATTCTTACAATTCCTCTACCAACTCCTAAATAAAATTCTGTCCCACTGTTGTGTTGGATTAGTCTGCCTTTATGCAGATCATATATCAGCGTAATTCCACTAATATGTGCTCGGAGTTCTTACAAACACATTTGCAGTGCAGTGGTTGACAGCATAAACTAATTTAAAGGCTACCTGTGAAGTTCCTTGCAGGCACACAGAATGTGAGTAATGAAGGCTGAATATTCAGAGCCCCCCCCCCCGTCGGGAGTAGCACAGTAAATCTGTGCAGCTGATCTAGATGGAACAATGTCAAAGACTGAAGTTAGTCATTGATTAGGTGTGTTGCCAGCCCAGGCACAAGAATAAGCCTTCAGTGCACATCATTCTAATGTTCTCGCGCTGCCAAACACCCCGCAAGTCAAAGTGACAGTCGACAGCTCATTTAATGCCAGGAGGAAATCCTGCTGTTCCCTCTGAGAACATTTCTTTGAGCCTTTCTGTTATTCTCTTGTCATTATTCACACCTTTCAGCCAATATGAAGTGTGTGCTTTCAGTAGCTGGTGTGTAAAGAATGTGATTATCAGAGGAGAGTTGTGTGTGTTGTTTTTCCTACAGCGCTGTTTTCCTTTTGTTGTAAAATCTTTGGGGCACAATTTTTAGATGGTTTCTAACATCCTTCACCGTCTGAGAACAGTTTCGATGTGATGATCTGAATGTCAAGTGCGGGGTTTTAGAAAAAGTTACCTTCAAATATGGTCAGATCTGACTGATGGTTTTTAAAAGTGTCCGCAATTTGATGATGAACACTGAGTTGTTGAAATTTTTTGACTTTCTGTCAGTTTAATTCTGATACGAGGCTGTAAAACACTGCTTTATATTTAAGTAAACCTACATTGTAATAAAAGAATAATCTGTCGCTTCTATGCACCATGTACTTCAACAAGGTACATGATGATGCAGAAACAAGGCAGTCAAAAAACATCAAAATACAAATAGAAGTCTAGGTGGGATTTTCTATAAGATCCCTGCCCAGATGGGCTTATCAGCAGACAAACCTGAAATATATGAGCATTCAAACAAGTGCAAATCTCAAGTTCCCAACAGTTTGACTATAGGCAGTGGTAGGCACATCTGCTCGGAGATTGGTAGTGCCACAGTTAGCACTGTTTCTTCACAGCAAGCTCAAACCTGCTGGTTGGCTGGAGCCTTTCTGTGCAGAGTATGCATGTTCCAGGCTGCGTGAGGTCTCTCCAGGTTCTTTGACTTCCTCCCACTGTCCAAACACTGGTGATTGGATTTTTGCTGTAGGTGAGATTGCAAAGTGGATAAAGTGCTTAAGTGCATGGAGTAGCGTGATGTATGATTATGTGTGAAAAAGGTAAATGTGGCTTATAGATTGAAAAGTGCTAAATGATAAATGTTGGTCCATTTCATGCTGCATCCATAATGTGAATTAGCATGGCATTTGCCCAGTGCTCTGGTGGGATGAGTCACAGACGACGACCCTGAGAGCTCTGAGCGTGTGGGGAAGAAAAAACCTGTTTGTAGGCAGTCGCCAAACATTTTAATTGTTTAAATCAGAGACGACTGAGGGTTTCTTGGAAAAGAACTACTCGGATAATTATCAAGACTCAGCTCAGTGGCACGACTTGTCTTTAAGACTTTGACTTCACTCTTGTTGTGTTGAAATTATGCATGCGCAAGTTTTTCACAAGGTTACTGCAAGTTGCAGTAAGTCAGGTAAATTATAAGGTCAAAGCAGAAACGTCAGCTGGCTTGTGGTCTGTGTAGAGGTGGTCAGTCAGCAAATTCACTTCTTTGAATGTCATAGTGACCAGAGATTATTTAGTTAATTTTCAGTAAATGTGTGTGTGAATCTACAGCCACACTGGCCTTTGTGAGGCTCTAATTCTCACTGTTAAAGTAACCAAACTGTTAGACAGATAAACCAAAGCTAGAATGAAATTTTTTTAATTCCAAACATTTATTCCAAAATTGTGTATTTATGGCCTAAAACGTACTTGCAGTTAAGCTAAAATGGATTCTGTCAGATATAAATGCTTTGAGCTCATAGACTCAGTATATGTTTGTGTGTTTAAAAACATCTCTGGGGGGGGGGTACTTTTTATTAGAAGCTGCCCAGCACTTTATTAATGACTGGGTATATGAGCCTCATATTCAATAGAAGATGATGATGATGAAGACATTTTTACCTGCACTTTTGTATATGTCTTTGCAGGTGTTTATTTACAGGGGACCTAATTTCCTTTTTTTTCCTTTTTTTTTTTTTTATAATGATGGTGGATTGGTCAAATTAAACGTGGTCAAAGTTTCAAATAATCACATCAGCATTTTTGATTAGATTGAGACAACTTTTTCTGTGTTTGCTGACTTTTATATGTCTTTAATGCCATTTTTCTGCATTTACTTTCTACCCAGAAGCTCTACCATCTTCTTTGTACAGTCTATAGGTTAAACAGAGGGTGTGCACTAAGACCCAGTATACCATATATAAGGATTATTTTAAACTGTGAATTCAAAGCTACTCTAGTAGATGCCAAAATTTAAAACCCTTTTTAAAAAGTAAGACAGTAATTAGATTACTTTCCACATATATTTGCCACTATTTGATCTACTGTCCCTTTTCTTTTCCCTCCAATTTAGATGCAAGTTTTTCAGTTTGACAGAGACTCCAGAGGACTACACCATCATCGTCGATGAGGAAGGCTTTAAAGGTGGGCCTCGCTTTGTGGATACTAATCTTTGAAGTCACTGTGGCAACCAGAGATCAGGCGGCAGGAGAAGGTCGCATTGTGTAATCTATGATTCTCACCAGCACTGCGCGGCTTCAGCTGACACTGTTTGAGCACACTTTGTCATTATAGATGTGAGGCCAAGCTGCCGCTCGCTGTGTTGGCTGAGTGAGTGAATCCGTGTCATTACACACACCCTTCTCCAGGGTGACCCTCCTTGGTTACCCTGGAGACTACAGGCTATTTGTTGCGTAACTGGCGCAGGTATTTTCTACTGGTGGCTGACTCTGTGCGTTATTGTCTTTGTTATATTGGACTGAACTACACTGAAATTCAATCACACTGAAAACTCTCAAAAAGATGTATAATAAATATATATATATATATATGCATGTTGATTAGGTCCAGTTAGTCCATAATTAGCCCATGAGTATACAACCCAGTTCAGTCCGCATGTCTTGGGTAGATTATACTTTGTATGTTGTAAATTATATTCGCACATCGGTATTTGGACGTGGACGCAGTTTTGGTAACTTTGCCTCTTTTAAATCAAACCATCGGCTTGTGATTGAAGTGTAGACTTTCAGCTTTAATTCGAGGGGTTTAACAAAAATATTACACAACAGTTTAGAAATTACAGCCATTTTTATATACAATCCCTCACAGTAATTGGACATTTCATTACTGTGTCATTGCCAGGTGAGCCCTGTTCTCTTTTTTTACTTGAATCAGAACTCACCTGGCAACTAAAAGTTATGCTTTAATTAGCCTTTTTTTTCTTTGGGATTAATAAAGTATTTCTGATTCTGATATCAATGAATCTGGGTTTGAAAAATCAAGCCAACTGTTCTTTTTACCTGAGGTGTTGCCCCCTAATGGTCATTTAAAAAAAAAGTCCAGCTCTTTTTTTTTCTTTCTCTATGAGAAAATGACCCTACTGCTCACTTGTGCTATGACCGCATTAAACACTTAGTGTTGCGATAGTGGTAGTTTTACATTTTCTTTAACAACTATGAGCAGATTCAGAGTGAAATAGAGGAATCTGCTCATAGTGATATGATATGCTTTAGTGCGTTGATGTCTTATTTACACAGTTTGTGGTTCTTAC
Source organism: Pelvicachromis taeniatus (assembly GCA_015108175.1). Lineage (NCBI taxonomy): Eukaryota > Metazoa > Chordata > Actinopteri > Cichliformes > Cichlidae > Pelvicachromis > Pelvicachromis taeniatus. The sequence goes on from VURO01043930.1 coordinate 7,760, forward strand.
CTGCAGGGTTCATCATTTTATCTCAGTCACTGGTGTAAACACAACCATGGCTTCTCTGTGTTTAAGGTCATCAGACAGCTAAAGGTACCAGTGACAGGATAATGATAAAGGTTAAAGCTCAGAGTTATGATGGCTCAAGGAGACAACGAGTGTCATCAAGGCAGGAATTTGAATCATGACTCAGAAAGGGAAAAGCTGGTCTAATACTTAATGCTTTTTTGCCTCGTGACCTTACCTCAGAGCTGTTAGAAGTATCATATTCCTAATAAGTCAGAAATAAAATTGTATTTATTATGCAGAAGAAATGACTGCCGATGAGAACTACTAATACACAGTTTGTTTTCTTTATATTCCAAAGGCTGGTAAAGATTAAATCCCTGCATCTGTGTTGCTGCCTCTATGAAACAATCAGTCTCAAATCTTAACCATTTCATTTTGTGGCAGCAAAAAAACTGCACCAGTAACTGTTTGTGATTACATTTCCAGAGCTGCCCCAGTCGGAGCACATCAGTGTCGCCGATGCCACGTGGGTGGCCCTTAACGTGGTGTCAGGAGGTAGCAACACATCCACTTCACAACCCATAGGAGTCACCAAAATCGCTAAATCAGTCATCGCACCGCTGGCCGACCACAACATTTCTGTTTTCATGCTGTCGACGTATCAGACGGACTTCATTCTGGTGAGTGTGAATGTTGTCCATTTCAAGGTTGTGTGTGAATGATGTGGGTCTCAACAGCCATGTGATGCTCGAGGGGCTGGAGCTCTCCCAGTTGACATCAAGCAATACCATAGGTTGGTTTTAAAAAATGGGTGTAGTCTCTGAGTAAGGTCGGCACAGAAGCGCCTTAAACATGTATCCTTTCTAATGACCAGCAGGAGGCGTTTTGCACAAAGATCTGATTCTTTAGAAAATTACTTTACTGCTCTCTTGATTTATGGCATCAGTAAGCATGTTCCTTAAGAATTTATGACCTTGAACACTAGTTTTGCACTATGGTTTCATGTAGGGTCCAATAGACAGTATGTTTTAGGGTGAGGCTACTTTGTGACTGACAGGAGAGTCTTCAGCTTCACTGTTAGATCCCTTCATTCTTCCACAGTATCTTTTGTCCTGCCCCCCCCGGTCACAGCAGATAGCCTCCCCTCCCTGAGCCTGGTTTTTCTGAAGGTTTCTTCCTGGTAAAAGGGAGTTTTTCCTTCCCACTGTCATCAAGTGACTGTTAAAAGAGGGTGGTCTGATTGTTTTGGTCCTCTCTGTAGTAATGTAGAGGTTTACCTTACATTATAAAGCGCCTTGAGGCGAGTTTTGCTGTGACTTGGCACCTTAATAAATAAAACTGAACCCATGGACCAAGATGGTGATGCCAAAATACCCAAGTTGAGGCTTTAAAATGGGACTTTACAAACCCATAGGTGACACGTTTAGAGGCAACATACAGCTGTATACACTGAACAGGCCATCACTCCATCACATGCTGAGCTGAATCAGAAGTAAAATGTTTCTAGTAACATCCTCTGAATGGCGAGAAGTAAAACAGCAGTAGCAACTGCTGCAGTGTGATCCGCCTCTCTATTTGCATGCTCAGTGGAAGCCACTGGGATGCATTTTAATTGATATGAATCCTGACTGTGCTTCAGGTATTGCGACAGCCCTTGACCTCATGAAGCCCCCCCCCCAAACACACACACACCTTTTCCCTCGTCTGTCAGAGTAAAGTGACAGTGCAGTTTCTTTTTCAGTTGTTAGTAAAGCTCATTATGTGTATTTTTTATGAGCCAACAGTTGATCAGCTTCTTAGCATTCTCGTTGTGTTGCATTTTTCTCTGTTATGCAACTCCTGGCAGCACAGCTGTTTACATCTACATTGCCTGATATGAAAAAGCAATAACCTTGGATATAGTGTACCTTGCACGGCCCCACTTCTTTTGATTTAGGATGAAATTCTTTCTCATGCCTTTTTAGCTACAGGGAGTCTTTTTTTTCTTTTCTTTTTTTTATTGTCTTGCATTAGTGGGAAAACAAGGCCTGCTGACCAGCTCCAGCATGTTCATGAAAATGGAAAAAAAAAAAACCCAGTGTCGATGTTGATAATCTGTTACATAAAGGGGATCAGTAGATCATCCTCTTGCTGGAATTTAAGATATCATACTCAGGGCATGTTTCCTGTCTCGACACTGGCTCCTTCCGACTGTCCTAATTGTTGGTGTATAAGATGAAAAGAGGCAAAGAAAATGTGCCGCACTGACCCTGTTATCCACACCCAGAAGCCATCTTCATCTCACGCTGTGTTTGATTGCATTACTGAATCCCTCAGCAGACCAAAAGACAAACCAGCTTAAGATGTTTTTTGTTTTTTTTCTTCACTGCTATGATCTTTTGTGTTACATAAAGCAGTAAAGCCTGACCCAATTGTTGAGTCACTCATTTCAAACAGAGCGACAAGCATCCTGACTCAGTCAATCTGCCACACACACCAGCTTCCCAGGAGCAACAATTACCAGAGCTACAGCCAATACGCCAATTAAATTCACGCCTGGCCCCACCCCTTCCCACCTTAAACAGAGATCTGCTTAGTTTTAATTAGGGACAGCAAAATTATAGGAATATAAATAATAATTGCTCCATTACCATAATAATTTTGGTGGCTTTCTCTCTACCCCTGCTGTCAGCAATTAGTTTCAAAGAAATCTGGAAAACTAATTTCCTTGAAATTTGCTGTGAAAAGTTGTGGCTCCCCGAGGTCTTCTTGACCCTTTCACCTTCATCTTCTAATTCTCCACGACACTCATCGAAGCCGCATGCTCGCGAACCCAGCTCTTAATGCAATTACACAAGGACCAAAAAATGCAAAATGCTTTTGAGTGAGTCATATCATGATGATCTGATTAGACTGTAACAATAATGATCTTAAATACACTGGCTCGTGCCCAGCTCTCACTTTTCATGTCTTACTTGGTCTGTTTGCGTTTCAATTTGCTGGGCATGCTTTGTTTTCTAATTCTAACCGTTGTATGCTTGTTTCCTTTATGTTGCACATGTTTACCTCAGTGTATGAACACAGCTCTACAAATAAACCTGCCTTGACATATTGCTCAGCCCTAATGATGCAAGATTGTATTCTCAGTACGCTGGTGGCCTAAGGCTGAAGCTGTCGATTAGCTGCATGCGGCTGTAAACAAACCTTTAACAATGACGGCATGGTTGGCGTAAGAGGCAAAGATCAATGTTCCATTTTGTCCGCCCATGTTAATACTCACAACTAAAGGCTGTGTTTAAAGTGAAGAATGCAGCGTTACTGTCTTCTCTGCACCTTTTCAGAACATATAAATCTGGCTGAATATGAACAGCCCAATCCCATTTTCTGCTCATTATCAAAAGCCATTTTGTAGGAAGTCATTAAAAGCAAATGTAGATTAGGCAAAGGAAGAGAGTGGGCACACTGAAATAAATGAAAGCATTTCATTAGAATAAAAAACTCGGGCTAGGAGAATAAGAGAGTGGGATTTCCCATCAAACGCTTTCTCTGAAACTTCAGACATTTCTTCCCTGTTACATATTCAGCATTTAGTCTTGACCTTTTGAACTCGTTCATGTTGCCGTCCGCAGGTTCGAGAACGAGACCTGCCGATGGTCATGCACACTCTGTCTTCCGAGTTCACTTTGCTTCGAGTGGTCAACGGGGAGACTGTTGCAGCTCACAATCTGGGGGTGACCAATGGCTTTGTGAAACCAAAACTAGGTAAGTGGTAACAAATTAATTTAATATTTCTGTCTAGAGATAAGCTTAATGCTTTCACCATGCCTTTAATAGCCTTTAATATGCCATTTTTTAAATATTTCTGCAGTCTGAAATATAAGGGGTTTGTTGCCAATATTTGGGCCTAGACTCTGGTTTACTGGTCATTGTTTATTAACACAGAGCCTTTTTAAAAAAGCTAAATTGTCACCACTGTGTGGTTTTCAGATTACATCTGCGCGAGTGCAATTCGCAATATGATTGGATGATAGTATATTGATATTGAGATCTCTGTGATCGGAAATGGGTTTTACAAAGCACTTACAAGATGTTTTCAGACTTGTTTCTTCAACGTAATAATCTATGCACATTAATTTGTGCCATTTCCCAGACATTAAAGTAGACTAATGGGTCTACTTTAATGTCTGGGAAACGGCAAAAATGCTAATTTATGCTAATGCTAATTTCCAGCTCCATTTTTTTTTTTCTTGGAATCCGTTAAAGTAGCTCCCCATGATTCTCAGTTTAAATCAAACCTTCTATAGTATGACCTCAGTTCATTCAAGCCATTTTGACTCTGTTCTTTCCTTCTTTGAATCCACTTTCTGCTGATTGGCTGCCCCTCATGCACAGAATGTTAAAACAGCAGGTGGGTGGGGCTTCTGTGCTTGCACCCACAGATGACCATAATAATGATCCACTCTCAGTGGCTTAGAAAAGGTGTTTACTGCACGCTGAAGCCTGTCTTTGTGGCCCACGTTAGCGATATTTAATATGAGCATCCACGACTGGAACAGCATGTACATGATATAATATAATCTACCCCCCTTTAAGCCTAGTCCCAGACTAAAGTAAAATTTGAATTCGTGAGTCAGCGTCGACAGCACTGAGTTAAATGTTTTCACTACAGGACTTCACACATGCCTGTGTGAGGTCTATAAAATGGGATTAAAATATAATTATGCTTGTTTCTCAGCACTGAAATTATAGTAGTTTATTGTGGATTTGTTTTTTCTACGGTTGAGATACTAACATTTTTAAGAAAATGTGTTTTATAAATGCGCAACCTTTTTCAGCATTGTTTAAATATAAAATGTGCAAAAGTATTCAACAAATTGTCTAATTAACCTTCATGTTTAAAGGTTTATTTATGACTGTAGAAATGGATGTTGGATAATCTCCACTTAAGTGTATTCTGGCGCTTTCAATTCCACAGCACACAGTCTTTAGGACTGTTCAAACCATTTCTAAGTGTTTTGTTCCTGTTGGTGTACAAGCTGAGCTTGAAAGCTCCTTCTTAATGTTGGCAAATGTTTTCACCCAGCACAGACACAGGAAGTCTAAACTTTCTCAGATAAATGGAAAAAGGATGTTCAGAAAATGTATTGCCATGTTGTCTTTTATTAAGAAGCCTTCTAAGCCCTCATGTATTATATTTTTCAGTGCCCCGTCCCATCATTCACCCCTTATCCAGTCCCAGCAACATGTTCTGTGTGACCAGCCTGGACCCAGACACACTGCCCTCTGTAGCCACTCTGCTCATGGACGTCATGTTTTACTCTGGAGGGTAAACCATTTTATTACTTCATTAAGGCCCTGAAGGCCTTTTGCATGTTTTGCCAGGATTCCACTCAGTCACTGAGATCTTGAGGACAGCATCTCTTTATAGTCCTCTAATCAAATGTACGACTTTACCTACAAGGGATACAACAGCATTTTCACACATTCAGATAATACTGCCTTCCACTGTGGCCATTGTCAAGTCTGGAAAAAATATCTTTGTTGCCTTGAGTCATACTCCAAGGGTATAAAATTGAGGAAAGCTTATTTTCTCCAGAATATAAGACTATTTTCACTTTCCTTTCCTAGACAACGAAAGAAAAATTAAGAGATGCTAAATGGTGCAATTTTGGGAAAATGTGCTGGAGCTCAGCCCCACACAAGAGGCTCAGTGTCAGAATAAGTTGACCCGTGATGCATCAGTTTGAACCCTTCTTTCATCTTTTATCTGTGTCACACATTAATCATCTTCATGTAAGTGCAGCACCAGAGCGTAAGACTAGCCCCACACAACAACGAGAGAAAAGTGTGTAAAATGATTCCGTTCAATGTGCGTTAGTTTGTATAATTTGAAGTTTTTTTTATATATGTGTATATTTGTGTGTGTGTGGTAATACTTTAATTAGAGACCTTTTCAGTCCTGTCAAAGCAGGCATTAACAATGACTGCTTTCTATGTAAATGAGCCAATTTTAAGGCCTTCCAAGGTGCTTTGTGTGTTCATTCACTGATATGGCTCACTAGGATACTTTGGAAATGTAAATTACAGCACTTTCATTAGACATTTTCTTATTTTCTGGCTTTGACAGTCAAAACGCCCGCTGTGAAATAGCTCTATAAACTCAAAGAAAACATTTTTTTAATTTGAGTTAACATGATGACTTTGTAAGTGTGAAGCTGGCTGTTTTCTGTATGAAGGTCAGACAAGCTGTAATTAATGATCATTCATGCATTTTCTGCCACTTGTCCAGGATTTGACCAAAAAAAAAAGGATTTGTTTTTCTCCTTAGAAAGTAGGTAGAGCCATTCCAAGTTCAAAGTCCTAGCTAGCTGGAGGTGTAGTTCCTGTAGTTCCCCCTCCCCCCTCCTTTTGAAAACACCAACTTCCAACATCAAATGGAACAACACAAGATCCAGAGGTACCCAGATTCCTATACTTGGGGCAGCAACTCCTCACTGACCCAGATTGGTTATTCCACCCTTTGGCCATTTAGTGAGTTTTTATTTTTTGGTCATCAGCTGCTCTTAGGATCATGAAGAGTAAAAAATAAATAAATAAATAAAAAGCTGACTTGAACATGTACTCTTGTGTTATGCGGGAAATGCCAGGATTCTGTTTTCGCTTCTCAACAAACTTCTTCAATCCCCCCAACGCTTTACCACCACACTTCTATTCTTATGAAGCCTCTGTAACACCTTGATGCTGTTCTTCACTACAAAAATTAATAGCATCCACCAGCAACTCAGTTCAAATGTTGTGTCTACCCCTTCTCCAGAAACTTTCCTCCATTCTGAGCCCTTTTCCACCTTTCATCTTCCTGATATATCTGACATTTCTGAGTTCATATCCAAATCAAAGCCTGCCACATGTCATCTTGATCCTATGCCTACAGGACTTGTGAAATCCTGCCTCTCTTCCTTAATCCCACTCATCTCTGCTATCATTCACTCTTCACTCACCACCGGTATCGTTCCCTCCTTATTCAAGATTGCTTCAGTGAATCCTATACTGAAAAAACCTTCCTTGGATCCTAACAACTTTAATGACCTCCATCCGATTTCTAATCTACCCTTCATCTCCAAAATACTCAAAACAAACAGACTCAGCTTCATTCACTACTGGTTAATAATAATATCTAAGAGCGATTTCAATCTGGTTTTTGCTCATGTCACAGTACAGAAACTGCTTTACTTAAAGTTACAAATGATCTTCTAATCTGAGCTGACTCTGGTCTTCTCAACATTCTCATCCTTTTGGATCTGAGCTCAGCCTTTGACACTATCTCACACTCCGTCCTTCCAAACAGACTTTCCTCGCTTGGCATCTCTGACACTCCCCTAGCCTGGTTCCAGTCATATCTCCTTGACCACTCCCAGTTTATTCCACTTAAATCATTCCTCTCTCATCTATTCCCGGTCACGTCTGGTGTACCCCAAGGTTCAGTCTTAGGCCCTCTTCTCTTCATTATATACATCCTCCCCCTTGGTACCATTTTCCACAGATTTGATCTTCACTTCCACTGTTTTGCTGACGACACCCAGTTATATCTCTCCTCCCTCCCACCCTCTTCCCTTAGAGAATGCCTATCCGAATTAAAATCCTGTTTCAGCTCTATGTTCTTAAGCTAAACGAGGATAAAACTGAAATCTTCCTTATTGGCACCAAATCATTTCTCACTCACTATTGATAACTCCAGTTTTTCCTTCACCTCAGGTTAAGAGCCTTGGTGTCATCCTAGACAGTTCACTATCCTATAAATCTCACATCAATAATAATAATAATGTGTTTTATTCTATTGTTAAGTGTCCTTGGGTGTCTTGAAAGGCGCTTTTTAAATAAAATAAATTATCATTACTCTTTGCCTGACTAAACCACCTCCGCCTTGCATGGTTAAAGTTGCGTACACATTTGAAGCAATGCACTTTGAGGCTGGCTGCTAGTTGCTTGCAGACAATCCAGGCTCCTGTTGCCTAGGTGACCTTCTAACTTATTTTCTAGCAGGTTACATGCCAATCGATGGTATTCTCAAATGTCTTCTACTTCCTATGGTTGATACAAAGTGTCACAAGCCCGATCAAAAACTGCACTGTTTTTGTCTTTGCCAGGCAAAAAGAGTCTGGAGCATCCAGTGAAGACTCCAGCCATATCCGCTTCTTCTCCTTCTCCCTGATCGAGGGCTACATCTCTCTGGTCATGGATGAACAGACAACACAAAGGTTCAGTAGAAGAACAACACCTGTAACGCAACATTACATGCGCACTGCTGTTGTGCTATTTAACCACACTTGTACTTTTAGGTGTTGTGTTCTGTTAAGCACCACAAAAGGGGCAGTAATGTATTCGTGCAGGGGACGTCCATTTCTGATTGTTGTTTGAGGTGGTGATTAGTTTGTTGCTAGGCAATAAGCAGAGCTGTTGGGTGTATTGCACATAAGTCACAGTGGGTTTGAGTCTGACTCATCTACTCCCCAGTTTCTAACAGTGTACACTAATTAAGCAGAAGGGCCATGAAGCAACTTGAGCAGCTGCAGGTCCCACATGATTTCTCTGATCGAAGGTTGCCAATTAATAAAAAAAAGGTCTGCATTATATGGGTCAGTAATATCTTCAATCCACGTGGAAGTAAAATAACAACTGGGGTGGATTTTCAATTGAATTTTTAAGTTTAGATTTTGTTTCTGCAGCATGTAGGTCAGCATTGTCCCTACGTTTTATGGAAGACCGAACGTGCTGCCTTAAAGGGATGGGTCACCCAAATTACTCTGCCTTACAATGGCTCTTTTCTTCAGTGCAGCATGGTGCACAGCAGGCACAGACTTTACCTGTTTTTGCACTGTGCTGAATGGGTAGTGTCTTCTTCTGGTGCACCTTTATCTGCTAACCATGTCTGGTGCCATAATCTGTTAACTAAAGCAAAAAAGGTCAAATAAAGCCGCTCTTGGAAGACATTTAAAGATGAGTCAAGTCAGTCAAGTCAATTAAATACTCAGGGTTGATGGCCAGAGTCCAGGTTAGACTGGAACTGAATGATTTAATACTGTGTTTATGTTTGTTGTTTTTTTTTTTTTTTTAATCATATCGTGTTATTGGTAGCAATTCAGAAATGTATGACCACACTTATGACATAACTGAGTAACTAAACCAGCCTTTATGTGGTACGATTGTATTTTAATAAATACTGAAGCTAATCTGACTGTTCTGTTTTTTTCTTCTTCCAGGTTTCCAAACAATGTGCTTTTTACCAGCGCCTCTGGTGAGCTTTGGAAAATGGTTCGAATTGGAGGGCAACCTTTAGGATTTGGTGAGTTTTCTGTTGCTTTAGTTATGGTTAGAAGCAGGCCGCATGCTAACATCAAACATCAACACGGCACATATTCAAGAATCAAGATCAGCATTGTCCAGTAAACACCAGCTCAGCGACCAATCAAACCATCCCAGTGTGCAGTTATCTAGGTAACTGTGGGTTTAACACAGAGTCTTTAGCATTAAAAAGGTGGTTCGCTTTTTAACAGGGTAGATTGCCATGCTAACTAGAGGTTATACTTGAGATAAGAGACTAACAGGTATGAAATCACCTCTGAAAACTGTGTCACTATTCCTGGAAGTCTTTATCTAACCCTAAATGGCCCCAAAAAAAAGACTGTTTACAGGAACTTTTCTTTTTAATGTATGATCCTAAAACAGGACACCTATTTACTGTGAAACCATTAAACACCAGGGCTGCAGGTGAAAGTACAAAGCTGCACCTGTCTTAGACACACCTGAACTACACTAATTTAATGGAGTAGTTATAATCTGTCGTCTGTTCCCAGCCTGTTGTTTTATACTTTTCATTTGTAAAGTCAGTCGACCTTCTCATTTTTCTGTTTGGTTAGAGGCTGCTGTTAGTTGATAACCACCTTCATACGACCACTTAGGCTCATGTAAGTGAAGCCATATAACAAAAAGATATCCAGGATATGCAGTACTTTTTTCCCCCCCCGACAGTGCAGGCCACTGGAGTGAGTTTGTTTATAAAAATGTAATTAAATCAATTTTCATGCAAAATATTTTTACCAGATTAGGAAACAAAAAAATGCAATAGGTTAAAAGGTCAGAAAAATCTCAGACCTGGCTGCTCTGATCAGGATAATAAATGTGTTATTGTATTCATGAGCTGTAGAGTCTCTTTGTCGAGAGGTTAAAGAACGTGTCTTTAATGGTCTGCAGATGAGTGCGGCATCGTGGCTCAAATATCAGAACCGCTGGCGACGGCTGACATTCCAGCTTACTACATTAGTACCTTCAAGTTTGACCATGCCCTGGTAAGAAACACTTTCTACTGCATATGTTTGATTTTTAATAAACTTGTTTGTAATTGTTGGGCTGTTGGTTGGTTAGTTAAGATAGACTGTATTTAAAAGATGGACATGCATAGCGTCTGGGTCTAGAGAGTGAAGCCAGTGCAGGAGTGTTTTAAACTTGTATTCTTTCTAGTTACCAGCAGGGGGTCGCTTCTCTGATTTGTATAGAAGTCTTTGGGAAAATGGCGCCATGACTCCAGTAGACTCTTTCTTAATGACTCTGTGGTCTGAGTCACTAGTTTCGAGTCGAGATTTTTAGTCCTTTCTTTTCACTTCAACTTGAGGCTTTAAGAATACAGTAAGCACTGATCGTAGCAACTATGTCCATCTTTTATATACAGTTTATGGCATCAGCATAGGCACTAAGCAGCTGGAGGGAAGAGGTATCAGCTTTTTCAGCTGTTTTTTTTTTTTTTTAGGCCATCAAAAAACATCTGAAAACGCAGTCAGAAGATTGACTGCTGTTCTAATCAGCTGCTTTGCATCTTCTTCAGGTTCCTGAAGAAAACATCCAAAGTGTGATTGGTGCGCTGCGGACTGAGAGCGCTGCACAGTGAAGGAAGCCGGAGAAGGCAATGACGACTACCATCTCCAAAGTCATTTTGTTTAAACGTTTATCATGTCCAAAAAGTGCCAAGAGCTTGATAGAGGACTAACTGTGAGTCAACTCTGAAAGGAAGGACGGAGGGAGAGAGGAGGGTGACGGTGTGTTAGGGATGCCTTTGTTACTCGACCATTTTCTTTGCCCACCAACTACTCTTTGCCTTCCTTCGTGCCCGAGTCCCCTCCGCCTCCACCTGCGCGCTCTGGTAGTTTTCGCGTTAGTTTACCAAACTCTCTTTTCTTCTCTAAAGCTGCTTCTTCCCACTCCCTGACCCTCCTGAGCACCCTACTGTATTAGTTACATAATTCCTCTCATGGAAAGATGACGAATGTACTCTCAAAGCAAAATAATTATTATATATAGTTATCAAATTCTCCTTTTTTTTTTTTTGTTTGCTTTGTTTTTCCACAGGTCATTTTTCTCAGTGCCAAGATGTTTGAATGCCTAAACTGATGCCTTTGTCGAAAATACTGCACATGTGCAATTGAAGGAGACAGCCAGCGTTGGCGCTTGTTTTTGCTTTCTAGTTGTTGTTGTTGTTGAACGTGTTTTAATCATTGATCTGACTATTGGAGTCTCCCAGACTTAAAATTAGTCTGGCGAAACATGAAGTGAATCATTTTTTTGTGCATTTAATAAGTTCCATCCATGCACACTGTGAGCAATATGATCGACGAGCAAATCGCAATTTGTAGAGTTGATTATTTTCAGTGATTTGGCTTATAAGCATCCTTTTTGTGAGAGGTTGTTGATTTAATATTTGATTATGGATTGGATATAGAAAAAGTTCCCAGATGATGTATTGTTAATAACTTCTCTCACAGCGTAACGATCGCTTCCAAAATTCCTCTTATTTAGAGACGTGCATATTAGCCTCTTCTGCACACCATTTGTTACCTGAAATGGTCAACGTGGTCCTCATTAGACCTCTAAAACACTAGCATGTGAGCATTACAACCACTCCCACACGGACCGCTGTGTGCCAAATTTAGGTTCCTTTCACCACAAACTTACATTAAATTTTTACCGTCTTGTGAGGATTTTAAATTAGCTCTAAATTGTCAGACATGTTTTTTTTTTTTTTCTTTGTTCATATTGTGTCGCTTATCCTCCTGATCTTTCAAACTCACTGAGTATCAATCAGTGGCTGTGAAGAAACTGATTTTAATTGGTTTAATTTGTAGTAAACAAACAAGGATGACATTTTAAAAAAATGCAAAAAATAGCTATTAAGTGTGTTAGTAAAATAATCCGTGCAGATCTATAAAGGCACATAAAATTTAAGTATAAAATTTAAAATGGGCAGCACGGTGGGTAGCACTGAGTTCAAGTTCTCCCCGTGTTTGCGTGGGTTCTCACCGGGTTCCACCCACAGTCCAAAAACATGCAGTTTGTGGGTTAATCGGAAACTCTTAACTTGTCAGATGAATAGTGAATGTGAGTGCGAATAGTTGTCTGTTTATGTGTTAGCCCTGCGACAAATTGGCGACCTGTCCAGGGTGTACCCCGCCTCTCGGGATAAGCTCCAGCGCCCCCCGCGACCCTGAAAAATGATTAGCGGAAGCGGAAAGAAACTTCACTACAAAATAGTTGCGTTTGATGTCAATCGTACTAATACAATGACCCATTTTTCCAACCTTCTACTGCCAAAAACTCTCAATGCTTGAGAGCAATTACACCGACGCTTTCCAGTGACCATGTTGCTCACAATGTGCATAGGAGTGAGAAACGCTGAAAAGATTTGCATCGACACTAGTAATAAATTACTGAGCCACTTCCCTGTGCTAGAATAATGTCAGTGCAAGTGTGCTAACATAAGCTACGGTTCACACAGGGGAAGGAAGGTTACACTCCGAGCCCTGGTGCCATTTTGGTCTTGAAGCTGCCCCTCTCGTACTCCAGTCTGCACTTTAATGCGGGTCCCACCCCCACAGACCTGCTGTACTGATGTGAACACAGAGAGGGCTCTTTTCTTTAAGTAGATCTTGTCCACATGAAACCATTTCTGTTGGTTTTAAGCGTTGCTGATGATGTTTTTCTTCCTTGTTTTTGTTCACACCACCTTCCACTTATCTGCAGCCTCTCCTCTGATCACGTTTGATTAGTAGATAATCTGTATTTATCAGTGTTAAAACATGAGGAAGGTGTTATTTCTCTTGATTCCTTTCAAAGAAAAAGCCTTTTATTTTGAAGCTTTTTTTTGTGGGGGGGGTGGGGAAATAAATGAAAAAAATAAACTAGCTGTTTTTTTTTTAGCTGCTAGCGTGTTCACTTTTCAGCCATGTGTCATTTTACTGTATTTACTTACCGACAGAGGGGCTGTGTACTCCAAGCAATAAACTACTGACGTCACGTCCCGATCTTGCCTTCAGTTTAGCTGTGAATGAGACTGTTTACTCACATTTTTTTTACATTTTACTAACACAAAAAGTGTATGAAGTAATTAATGGATATCTCATCCTCACTTGACCATGCTGAAGATCGGTGATGACGAGCAGCGTCATCCCTCAGGTCTTGTGCTCTTCACCTCTGAGTCAGGCTGGTTTGTCGCAGTTGACTCTCTTAACTGCCCTGTTAGCATTAGTCATACCTGAGTGGTGGTGGTAGCTAACGCCAACAGTGGACAAAGCATTCATTTCATTGCAGTACTTGTTTTTGGGGGGTTTTGCATTTTAATGAGTATTAAAATGAAGCAAGTGAAGATGAAATCATGCGTTCAACTCTCAGGGGTGCAGTTTCTCTTTGCATGACAAGGACCAGCATGAGGGCTGCCACTTCTGCCTGGGGATTGTCCACACTAGGAGAGCGCCGCCCAAAGCACATGTAATATGTGCCCGTGCTGGGAAAGATGGCTTTTGCACAGCATGACGCACTCCTCTCCAAGTCTAGCGTCCCAGTTTTGACCAAGTCTGAAGAAAGCCAGATTCAGGCTGAATCTGACTAGCTCTCAAAAGCATCACGGTTCACTGGGGCTTTCCCCCCTGGGTGGCCACTCAACACTTCTGACAAGCACTGCAGATTCTCAGCAACTTAGCTGGAGATAAAGGGCTCAGGCAGATGACTGCAGATGCAATGAGCTCTGTCACTGTGCTCCAGATATACCAGATGACATGCCTGGCAAAGCTTGAGTCACTGGTTTCCCCAGGCAGCCCTCTCCAGTGGTGTGTGCTCCAGGCTTTGAGAGTACAGCTTCCAAGTCAAGTTCTACACTAGTCAACCAGGACCAAAGTCCACCTCCAGGCCTTCAGAGAGACCACATACCTAGAATGAAGAAGCCCAAGTTCTGTTCAGAAGTTTCTGCACTTTCCCACCAATTTCCCTGCACACACAAATGCTCTTTCGTTGCAACTGTTAAGTCTGGGTGTATTAAATGCTCAGACGACCAACTCAGCCGTTCATACCGTTTGTCATTGTTGTGCTCCAGTAAGAGTCTCTCCAGCAAGCTCACATTTCCTTGTGATGATCAATTAAAAATTTTTTTTTTATATATTGTTCTCAAACAGTTGCAGATAATCAGTCTGCGGGTCACCTAAACCAGGTCAGACAGGTGATGTCTTTCTCCACAGACACATGGGAGGTTAATGGTGCCCCACCTACAGCGCTACAAGTAGACTGACTGGCTGCTCACCTGGGTGGCACGCTTGTGCCCGCTTTCTGTGAGTGGTGCGAGTCATAGCTGCGGGCCACCAGTTTGCATAGAGCTCCAACAGTTTTTATTTGTTTCAGAGCATATTCCACGAGGGGAATGGTAACCTCATGGACCCTTTATAAAGGGGTTCCTGTGAGGGATATCAGTGATGCATGTAGTTGGTCATCACTGCATGCTTTTGTTTGGTTCGGCCTGCTGGACACGACGGCCCCTTCAGTGAAAACACGGCCCCTTTCTCCTGAGTCTGCCTGGCTGCTCTATGGGGGGCGTATATATGTCTGTTTTTTCTGAGTTGTACAGAATGAACAGACTGAAAGGGAACAATGTGTTATGTCTATAACTTCTGTTCCCTGAAGGAGAAGCACATGGTACAAAACCAAGTTGCCCCACAGCACAAATGGGCGTATCAGGACGTAATAAAATAATTTAAAATAAAAACATTTTTATTTGTTTATAGGTCTCAAAATTGGGTAAATACAACAATACATGGCATATCACAAAATTAAGAAAAAGCCCAAATAAGAAGCAGTGTGTGAATAACAAAGTACTTCCTATAATTCAGTTGCTTCTAGAATCACTAGCTTTTATTTTTGCATTTACGACATGCAGCACTGATGCGTGCAATCTGAAAAACAAACATGCAGACCAGAAGTGAAAGACGTCAGCCGTGTGCCTACAATGACCTGCGGAGCGCAAACAGCAGCAGTGATGCTATCGAGATTTTCCATCAACAGTCTTTGTTGCATCATTACGACAGCGGCCCAGCACAATTTTCAAACTCTCTGAGGTGTGACACACTCTGAGGGTTACTAAATATATATATATGTAAAAATAAAGATCGATGTTATTTTGTCATTTACTCCAGCAACTCTGGAAATCATTATAATCCTAGACTATGAGTCATAAGGGTTTTTGTAATTCCATGATTCTTGCTTTATGATCTGCTATCTCAGAAAATGTCTTCAGAAAAGACAATTTGGGATCAGGTTTTTTTATTTATATATATATATATAAAAATAATAATATATATATATATATAAATAAATAAAAAAACCTGATCCCAAATTGTCTTTTCTGAAGACATTTTCTGAGATAGCAGATCATAAAGCA
>VURO01043931.1:0-29424 GCA_015108175.1 Pelvicachromis taeniatus
TGTGTGTGTGTGTGTGTGTGTGTGTGTGTGTGTGTGTGTGTGTGTGTGTGTGTGTGTGCATAGTTTCACACAAATCTGAGGGGCAAAGGTGAAAGGCACCACTGCTGTTTGTTGGGTAGCATGTTAAGGTGTTTTATAGGCATCTGAAACATTTGTTCCATAGTAATAATTGTGATGAGACTCCAGATTTTAAGCTAATACTTTGACAAAATTAGCGTATTATCGTATTTACTGTGTGGCATAAAAGATTTTTATCTCAAAAGCTAGGAAATTGTTACATAAGTAAAACTTTTAATAGCTAGTTCGTAAAATGTGTAACAACAAATAAACAAAGGCCAGAAACCAAAATAAAACATTCATGTCTAAAAGACGATGACTGTGAGCCATAAGTACACAGAAGCCTTTGCTACAATGCAGAATTTGTGCCTATCCAGTTAACTTCGAGGTTTTTAGTATTAGGACCGCACTTAACTTTCTGCCAGGGATTTGAAAACTACCCAAAAGTGAATGGGTGGAAAAACTGCAAAAAGCTTTGGATGTGCATACAAAAACCACCTGTTTCTATAGACTTACTGAAGCAGTGTACCTAGAAGAGTTGTAATAATTTGCGCTGAGAGGGGATGGCTGTCAGTGTGTAATGTGGTTGTGATCTGTAAACAAATTCCTTCTGCAAAGCTGAAGTGTGCTCTGAGGTGTTGGACACAATCACAATATTCAGCCGTATATGGGCATCCTAGTACTTTAGCGTACAGGTGGCCAGAGGAGGCATCCCAGCGTGACGTCACCCTTATCTGCGTTTACACCATCCCTGAAATGCTGAGCAGATTGGGGAATGATCTGTACAACTGTGCAAATAAACACATCATCATCATGTCATCTTCTTGGTACAGACTGTCTTTGAGAAGCAGCCCAATCTGCTTGCCTTCCCCACAGCCCGCTTTCATCTCTCGTTGACTCTGGCCAAAGACATCATTGCAAGACCCGACAAACTGTAAGTCTTAACACCCAAAGATGTTACACAAAAAGACCATTATGATGTTGTATTTCTCATGAATACAATCCCACTCTTATCTAAAATGTGAACCTAAAGCTCCTTCAATTAATTCTCATTCACAGACACTTCAAACTCCAGACGACCTCACGATTGTTTATACAGTAGAGGCACTCCAGCTCAGCACTGGTCCTCCCACCTCCCGCCAGTTCTCCGTTTGGCTTTTGACCCACAAGGCCTTGCTGACAGCTGCTGCGTAATGTTCGTGCGTGTGTGAAAGGAAGGAATTCTAGGACTACGTTTTAGTGGAATATTTACAGTCAGTGAGTGTAATCACAGACCGGGAAAACAGAAACATGCTTGCTCGATTTTTTTGAAATGAGTTATGGACTTCAAAGAAATACCTTCAGGCATGTTGATGACTTTTAGTAACTCCAGTGACCTGAAAAATTAGAGTTCTCATATGCTGAAAATGTTTAATTTTATACAAAATGAGGAGAAAATTAATCTCTAAGTTCCAACCTGATTGCCAATGTGAAGTGGAAGCAATTTCTAAGATTCCATTTGTTCCTCCCATAAATTATATACACTATGCACATTGTGTACACCTTGATAGTACTAAGGTTAACCGCCTTTTGCTGTCAGAACTGTCTTAATTCTTCATAGCACAGACTCAAGAAAGAGATGGAAACACTGACATGGTAGCATCACACAGATTCGTCACCTGATCATCCCAATCCCAACCCCATTCCACATCCCAAAAATGCTCCATTGGATTGAGAACTGGTGACCATAAAAGCAATTTGAGTGCAGTGAACTCATTGTCATGTTCGCCTAACCTTTTTGTGCCATGGGTGCGTTATCCGGCCATTAGAAGATGAGTACACTGTGGACATGGTCACAGGAAGGACATGGTCAGCAACAAGACTCAAGTATTCTGTGTTGTTAAAATGATGTTCAGATGGTACTATGGTACAAATGTGCCAAGAGAATGTCCCTCACATCATTACATCACCAGCAGTGAGCTGAACTGTGGTTTCATGTTCTTTACACCAATTTTTTACTCTACCATCCAAATGTCACAGCAGAAATGTTTTCAGAATGTTTTTCCAGTCATCTGTTGTCCAATTTTGAAGAGCCTGTGTGAATCGTTGCCTCAGTTACCTGTTTTTAGCAGACAGGAGCAACTTCAAGGTTAAACATGCACATTCCGACATGTTCTTCTGCATATTTTGGTTTAACGAGTAGTTATTCCAATTACCATCTCCTTCCTACCAGCTCGAACCAGTCTGGTTATTAACTTCTGTCATCTGACATCAACAAGCCATTTTCACCCAGAGAACTGCTCCTCGCTGACTATTTTCTCCTTTTTAAACAATAGGAGAAAATACCGTTGTGTGGGAAAATCCTAATAGATCAGCAATTTCTGAAAAACTCAGACCATCCATCTGGCACCAACAATTATGCCACATTACAGTCTCTTTATTACCTTCGATGATCAATTTGAACATATGTAAATGCATTAATTTGCTGCGATGTGTTCAGCTAATTGAATATTTATGCTATCAAGCAGTTGAGCACCTAATGAAGTGACTAGTGACTTTATAGAAGTTTTGAAGAAAACCTACATTAATTGTATTAATAGCCTTCAAGGGCGGCTCCTCTGATGATAAAGGGTCCAAGAAAATGTTTACCGAAGTCATGAATCTTCTTGGTAAACATTTTCCTGTTGGTTTATGGTCTTAATCATTTGCTTCAAACCCTCTGAAAAACTTCTTGCTGTTAATTTAGTAAATGATGGTTTTACACACCAATCTTTGGTCAGCACCGGTAGTGTTATTGTGAATGTGCAAGGCGGCCTGATAGAGTTCAACAGGAGTATCTCTACTGCTGAAATTTTTAAGGAGCCATGTTTTTTTTTTTCTCCAAACCACAGGTTTTAGCGGGTCAACCTAAACAAAAAGAGTTATAAAACTAAAATCACCTACAACAACACGCCAACTTTTGTCTTTGGTTGGAAGCTCATTGCTGTTCTTCCTAATGCTGGAATATGACGCTGAACAGGAATTTCAGTAGGTCAGAAAAGCATGCTAATGTGGTACCCCTCGACTTAATGCCAAGTGTATTATGTGTATCATATTTTTGACCTCTACGTTATTAGCGGGGCTTTCTTTTCCTAAAATACATGTGAAAAATGATACAAATCAAAACCCATATGCAAATTCATATTTTATTTCTTTTTTAAAATTTGTCACAAAGATCCAGTTTTTTTTTTTTTTAAAGGAATTTTCTTGCAATTTAATGGGTCAGGCTTTAAAGGGTGACAAAAAGGATGTTCTGACCAGGCATCCTTATGCAGCTAATTGCAAGTGAAAGTGCTGGTAAAACACATAACAATAGAGCAATTATTCTGAGCATTGGGTTACAGTTGCATTGAAATTGATGTCTCAGTCACACACATCCCTCACTTGTCAAGCTTTTAATTGGACTAAAAGTCAACCAAATAAGCTGTTCAGTCTTTCCAAAAAAGCCACATTTTGTTTAAAGTGTACTTTATCCTGAACAAAAAGCATCCCAATTCATAAAAGAGACCCATCTTGCTAACCAATCTAGGGTTTTTACCACTGCCATCAGCTGATTATTTCAACTCTCGTGTCCAAATATAATGAAGGCAACAGTTAAATGCCAAACTCAAGTATAGTATTCCACAAATGAAAGTATACAAATAGAAAATTAAAGTAAGGACTGCCCAAACACACAAACAATATGGTTTTGATCTGCACAGTGTTAAGTCAGGAGTCACTAGGGATGGGAATTGAGAACTGGATAGTGGCGCAGTCTACAGCGTGGGTATGGGCATTGCTTTTATTTTTATTGCACAAAAAGGCGAGAACATGATGGTAAAGTGCAAACTACATCCAGGACAGAAGCAACTGCTTTATGTTGCTAACACAACTTCAGCTCTTTGCAAGCACCTGCACGGACAGCATGCTATCTCTAAGCTAGCCAAGAGCCCAGAGTGATATTAAAGCTGAATAAATACTGACCTCAGCCAGGCAGCCAGACCTTGAACTTCAACAGGTAACAAAGTCAGTGATGAGAAGTCTGGCTGCATCCTCCATTTCTACGTGTTCATGTTTCTAAAGTAGATTCCCTTAGGCAATCACTTTAAAGAATCTCTGTCGTGGTTTTCATCTTTGCTTTGTGTTGTCAGCTTTGTGTTCATAACTAAATGCTAAGCGAAAGATCATACAGTATGTGTGTCCTTATTAGGATTGTGATTTGTGCTGGTGTGTGGGTCTGCGGTCTAAAGTTTTATATTATTAAATGATAATTACAGAGCAGTGCATTTTAGGTCATTTTAAATAAAACTGAGAACACAAAGTCTTGGCCCTGATATCTGCTGGCCGCAGCCCCAAAACACTGGCTGTCATCTCAAGGCAAAGTCATCAGACGATAGATGGGTTCCCATTAAATCTTAAATAAACCTTAACACAAGCCAAAGCACATCAACAGGTGTTATTTGTCTGGACATGCTCATTGAAGAGAGCTTAAAAAGGTGCCTATAAAAATAAAAAAACAAATGTCGTGCAAATGGGAGAGGCAGAGCAGAAACTAACTGTTTTGATTGGCAGCTACAGAGTCCCTGGCTCCTTTGTACAGTACAACACATGACCAGTCATGTAAATCACTGCCGTCAGTGTGTGAACGAACAAGTGTATTTCTCTAGCCAATAAATTAAAATACTGGCGATGGCCACTGGCACCCCTTAGTTTCCTAGTAGATAAACTTATGGTATCAAATTTAAAATCTTGCGTTGCCCTGGTCTCAAGTCAAGATTTTCGGAAAACTGGACCTCTGATCTTGAAGTCGGCGTCACTGAAATTTGAAAACATCCAAGATTTCTTGTTGGTACACTAGTGGCATCAATTGGAAATTCCTATGTCACCTTGTTCTTGAGTTCACAAATTTGGGTGTCCACGCCCCTTGTTCGCCCACCCACCCACCTGGGTGACGATAATTCCCCATCAGCCTTAAAAACGATAACCTTTTTTTACTGGTAGAACCTTCAGATGCAGAACACCCAAGAACATAATGAACTGGCCTTTTAACTGAGATTTCTTTGCAAGGCTGTACTTTGACATACTGATAATGATGTCAGATTTGTCAGCTTCTACATTATTCAGATGATGCTGTCGGCTGACTGTGAAATAGTGAGAATAATCTCTTCAATCAGGCTTTCATTACATGGTTCAACAGTGAACAAGGAGCCTGTCCAGCCATTGAGAGAGAGCGAGAAAAAGTGGGTGATGCGGGATGTATTCATCACAAGCAATCTGATGTAACGCCAGAGGAGACAGCGCATTGGCAGAGCGTCTGTCTGGGTTCACCTTAACTTGGTTACCCCTGTGTGGGCTCCAAATCGGGCCTGGGAGCATGTGCTTTCATCCAGCACACAGCTGAGGCCCAAACACTGAAGCATCACAAGCCTTCAGACCAAAGCAACCAGGCGTTAGATGTGAGAGCTGCGACTCGGCTGCCAGTGTCCTAAATATACCTGTCTTGTAGTAAAAACCCTTTCATTATCATGCCATACAGCCGCAGCATTCACTATCTGCCAAATCGCCTTTGTCCACTATAGAAAGCACTGTGTCTGTGTGTGTCCAGACATCCAAGTCATATGTTTTGCTTTCGCTCTGAAAAAAAAAAAAACCCTATCAGCATCTATTTCCAAACGTACTCCTTAGGTTCCTTTTTAGGGGATATGAGAGGAAACCTTGGCAGGCCACAGTTTTCCATGAGGTCAGTAAGCAAGGCATTCCAAGCAGAGTGTGAGATCTCTGGGAGGCTTAGCTAATTAAATAAATCATGTGATTTATGTACCTGATACACAGTTGATATGGACTTGTTTAAATCTCACAACACAGCTGGATTTAAATGGGATTCACATACACTAACACTGTACACAACACGGAAGTAAAAGCGGAGAGGAGGACAGAAGAGGACAGTAGGGATGAAATATGAAGGGAAGTGAATAAATTCAAGGTTAAGAAATATCACTTAAAAGCAAGACAGATTATGACTTTGTCCTGCATCGTGTCCTCTGAAGCATTGTTGTGAATTTAAAAAGGACTATTAAAGAAGAACAGATGTATTCAAAGCCTAATTTAGGTGGGAGGAAGTCTCTAATTTGTAGTTGTGGCTAATGTAGGAGCTCGAATTGGGATTTCTTTTCTACGCTTTTAGGAGGTCATCTCAAATAACAGACACAGCTGTTTCAAGTGCTCCACTTGGGCTATCTGCTTTAAAAGTGTGCCTGTGTGGGCAGGGAGAGTGAAAAAATGAGGAGAAAGGGAGAATATGTTGTGTAATATGATACGGGAATTTCAATGAGTTTCTTTTGGGAATAGATGCAAATTGTCTCTGTAGTGCAAAGCATCGATGCCGGTAATAATGACGCATTAGGCCAAAACAAGTAAAGATTTACAGAATACTGACACGATGGCTTAAGCAGTTGGACCAATTATCAGACCGCTGAATGAGTCTGGGCAGCCGAGTCATAGCCGGGAAGTGAAGAATTTCGAAAAGCTCGACCCATTTGATAAAATATGAATTGAAACTGTAAAAATAGCTTTACATTGAGAGCTATGCCTCAGTGTTATGGCTCAGTTTCCCAGGTGTAGTTTGAGCTGAGTCCTAGAGCTCAATGGCAGTCTTCATTAAAGTTTTCTTTAGTCTAGGACTGGGCTGGATATACAGATGTACTGTATATATGTTGTAATTAAGAGTGTGACTTTTAGTGGGCAGTAAGAGCAGTGGATAATTGGTTAGCTGTAAGATAAAAGCTATGAATAATGAATTAGTAATGTTTAAAAACAGTAATATGTGATTATAACCATTTTAAATACTTTAGTGAAATAAACAAATATATCATTTAACTAAATGAGATTAGATAAGAGGACAGCGAAACACAAAGAGGCACAATTTTAGGTAAGCGGCACAGGGTTTTAGAAAGTTCCGTGTAAAGACCAGTTGGAAATACTGGCAGTATTCCTCACCGTTCACGAGGAAAAAAACTTAGTATCCCCAAACTGGTTGTCTAGTGGTTGCTGGAGGTTTCTGGCTGCGGCTTTAGTAAAACTGGTTGCAAAGTAGTTGGCAACTGTATGCAAACATGTCAGGATCTTCCATTCAAACTACAGGCACTGATTGGTCTTTAGACGTGTGTAACTGGATCTTTGCTATAAGCCGTTAACTATTCATCACACAGTATTAATTAATAAAAACCATCCTCTGCAATGGTTGAACTGGATTCACTAGTACACCTAGCAATAATGCCCAAACAGTTGAAGTATAATGTTTTGAAATAAATCCCCTTCAAAGCGGTCGCATCGGGTCAGAAATGCAAACTTTAGTTCAATATGCGGTTATAACATGCAAATAGGGTTTGGAATCACAGGTTTAGTACATTTACTCACAGGTGTCGATGGTGAGGATGATGAGGACAATTTTCTGTGGAATATATAAAGAGCAGAGACACACTTACATCTAGGCTAGGAACTAGGTCAAGTGTGAATGAGGAGATGACTGCTATAATTCACACACTGTGAAATGCCTTTTGATCCATTTGGAGTCCAAAAGTGTTTTGTGTTTGTCACGTGGGATGACAGTCAAAGGAGCAGATGTACCGCAGAACCTGAGCAACGCTGTGTGGTTGTTAATCCTGACACGCTGGAGGGGCTTTGTCTAGTCCAGCGTGTTAAACAAAATACATAACAAGACTGCTATGATTTGACTTTTCCTTTGAATTATGTTTATTTGAACAGCAGTATTATTTTATTCAGCTGAATGCCCTGTTAGAAAATAGCTGCTGTTTGTCTTGCTATCATGTTTCTGTGGCTATTCCTTTCTCATTTCCCATTTATTTACTCTGCATTTATGACTTTCCTTTATCCTCCTCTGTGTCTATTTATTCTGACCCCTCAGCTGTTAATTCAAAGTCTTGTATTTGCTCTCTCTTTGCAGCCTGTACCTGCCTCTGTCACCTGATTCCAGTGATATATGCGTGCACGCTCTGGCTCATGTTCAACTGGTTCAGCTGTTCAAAGGGAGCAGATGCTGTCCTAAACTGACAGACGGAGAGGGGGGCGGACTGGAACATAACACAGAAAGATCAATTTACGCAAAACAAAAAGATAATATGGAAAAACTCAGAACTAAATAAGAGGCCATAGAAACACGAGGAGGTACAATGACGCGCGTCTCGCTACATAAACAACTTATACTGTAGCCATGTATATAGAGCCCCACCCTGACCCAAGGCTTTTTTAAAGGATTGTGAACCATTTTTGGTTATGTAGGTCACCTCTCTGTCATGTTTCCTGAATCATTATCATGATTTACAAGAATACTGAACAGAAGGTAGACCCATCCATTTTCTTTCACTTATCCATATGCAGTGGGGCTTTGAGTCTATCCCAGCTTCCGTAGAGTGAGAGTCGGGGTACACCCTGGGCAGGTCACCAATCTGACGCAGGGCTAGTCCCAAATAGCTTTAATACATAAACCATACACTGTCTATAACTATTGATTAGTCAATTCTGAAAATGTGCTGCTAATCAGACCTTTTGATTCTAATGGAGATGACAGTTTACAAAATTAACATTATGTTGAGTTCAATTAAACTTTATGTGAGTAGCCAAGCCCAGAACAGTAGTGTGGGTGCTTGATCCAGTGCCAAGTACATACAGGATTAATAGGCAAAAGGAAAAATGCCAAACATATATCCATGCCACACTGAACAGACTCAGCCTTCTAGGATTTCCTTATTAGGCATGCACCAAAACAAACATTAGCTACATTGTTTTTTAACTTTTGCTACATTTGAACGGCACATAAGTCTGATTTTTCATTCATGTGACTTACAAAGTGCAGTTTAAGAAAATGACTCCTATGTTAAACTAATTTGTCAGAGATAAGCAGGTTTCATTTTGCTGTCCTCTGATGATCTCAGCAGTTCAAGAGACATTTTTAAAATGGAATTTGATGAAGACATTTCCAAACACAAGCCCACATGAGAGAATGTGTGGGTGCATTTCAACACTCTCGCAAAGATAGGAGCATGTGTGGTCGTCAGACAACAGCTTTCTGCTGGAGACACAATTGCCCATCAACATCCTGGCTGAACCGTTGACCAGGCTCATTGCCACATTGTAAAACTATCATATGTCGTGTCATGTGATGCACGAGACTAATGCTGGCACCTGACTTAATGACCAGAGCCAATTAAATCATGTAATGGATCTTATTAAGGTGTTATATGAACCCTGAAAAGAATTAACTACTCCTCCTCATGTGCCTCTGCAAAGAAAGTATGTTGTTCTGTTTATCTTGTGATTATTTTACATTTCTTCTGCAAAACTGCCAGATAAATCTGAACAAAAAGAGAAAAAAGCATTTGGCTTAATGGTTTTTCATAAAAGAGTCATGCTGTCATTCGCAGCAGGGATTCAATGCCTCGATTGAAATGGCTGGAAAAGCCGAACAATAAAAATTATGGGGACACAAAAGTCTTCATCAGCAACAAATGTCTTTTTCAAGTGCAGCATGTTCATTTGATTCTCTGAGCTTGTGCTGCATTTCTTTAAGCTTATTCTTGTTAAGTTAAAGATGACATAAGGTGTGTCTTAGAGGTTTGTTGTACCTTCTAATATCACAGGTTTTCAATATCAAATCAAGTCAGGCTGACAGCATGCTGATGGGGCAGCTCTGGTTGTGTTTTTTCTTTATTATTCAATCATTTTATACACTTGAGTTTCCCTACTCATCAGGAATTTCCCAGGTTTTCTGGTCTTATAACAAGAAGAGTGTTCAGCCCTTTGAACTGACTTGCCTTTGTAAAATGTACACTAAAGCATTACATGTCAATAAATGTTCCTAATCAAATCCTGTGTAGTAACTTTGGAAAACAGTTACAGAATGGCCATCCAGTTTTCACTGTCAGGATTCTTTGTCACCTTGGTGAGGTAACTGCTGCCTCGGGCAGCCCATATGGCTGGAGCAAAGAGACAGGGAGCCCCACCCCCTCTCAATCTGCAGGTTCACCTTACCAGAACTGGATCACATAATATCTGCAAATCACTCCATGGCATTCATGCTAACCTACTTGGAGAGCTGGACTCAAGACTTCATACGTTTCATTAAATATATTTTTCCTGATATCAAACATCAGGCAGTCAGTACTACTTATCATGAATCCTCGTTTCAAGAAAACACTGCTTTTGGTTTAAATCCTGTCCTTACTTATGTTCTTATAATGGAACAAACTCAGTGTGTTAACCAATAAAGCCACATACAGTTTTCACTTCACTCCAGTTTATACTTTATATTTATTAGAACCAAACTGTTCAGCTGATACATCTTGATGCATGCTCAATCATCCAGCTAAGTAAATCCCAAAAAGTTGATTCTGCTCATCTGGACGTAGCGTTTTCCATGGGAGAAACGTTTCGTCTGATAAAACATGTGGCTAATACAGGACGAATGGGCATATATGATCTGAACAAAGTGAATTAAAAAGTAAACAGCCAGTGCTGATGAATGAATTATTTAAACGTTACACACATGAGAACAGTTCTCCTTCCCCATTTCAATCCATCACAGAAAATTAGCTTGATCTGTTCCACAACAATAACTGTTTGTTTTATGACAGTACAACATCGAAAACTGTAAGAGAGTATTGACTGTACCACAAACGATGATATTTCACCCTAATAAAGTCCTTAAGTTCTTTCATGATCATCTTTTTTGATGTCTAACTAGTTTGTGTTAGAAGTTACCAGTGCTTAGTAATACCATAGTTTTATTATGTTATTTTCAGCACAGATTTGTAAATGTTTTGAAGAGAACAGAAAATATTTTTGTCATTCTGAGGAGTATTGGTGTTGAAAGACATCAATACCCAACTGAAAGCTGGACCCTTCTTCGGGATTTCGTGCCACTAGACAGTGAAAACAGTCTTGTTGGGCTGAATTTCATCTCACGGCGCCTTCCATGCGGCTATATTTTTTGTTGCAAGGCAAATTTTGTTAATCATTAGTCCAACAAAGTTATGCATCTCTGTTATGTAATACGAATGCATAAGAGTGTATTACAAGCCTAGACCTTGCCGAGTCTAAGCAGATCCTCCAGAAGAAGTGTGTCAACTAAGTGAGATTAATGAGTTAAGGAGGTACGCTGAGCTTAAATTCAGAATTTTTATTGTCACCAAGCTGATTTTTGTTTTACCTGGCTAAATCACCATGATAGCTTATGCAGAACAACTTGGTCCTAAGCAGGCTATGTTCAGAGTTTTAGTTAATCAGCTGAAAGTGACCACCGAATGAAGCACAGCCATAAAGTTACAGCACTGCAAAATGTGCTTTGTATTGTTACTGGAATTTACATTCAGATGGTGATGGAGAAAATGTATAGATTTTGACATATAATCATAATTTAAGTCTTTGTTATTTATCACCAAGAATAGCTATCCATCCAAAGGAATAAGAGCTGTGTGAAATCTTTAATGTTTAAGTGTATGCAGTTTAGAGTTTCAGAACTCTGCAACATTAGAAATAAACAGACCTCACTGAGCAATAATATACATGCATTCCTATGTTTTACTGCTTTGTGTAAATATATTTATTTTACCACTTAGTTTTGACGATCAAATTTAATAAAAAATAAAATTAAAATTAAAATTATGAATATTAAAAAATTTAGCATTAGACCCACTTTCTTTCCTTTTTGCCCCACGCCTTATATTTTGCTATAATATTTTCTATATTCTTCATTGATCTATTTCAGGTTCCTCTGATTATGGCTTTGTGTGACATAGTCAGGGGTTAAAGTTGTGTTTTATTATTTATTTATTTATTTATATATTTATTTGGCACAACACCAGAACGATGGCAGATCTTCACAAGTTTGTGTTTGATGTACTTCAGCATCTAGCAAAAAAAAAGGAGCTGCAAGCATAAAGGGAGTAATATTTTTAAGTGGCAGTTATTTTGAAATGCAATATTTCTACCAGCTCAACAAACATCAGCAAACACACAAACTGTTTGTGTGAAGAGTTTTACAGTGTGTTGCTAGCTTAAGGTCCAGCTGCTGCATTTCACAGGGAGAGAAAAGAAACAGCTAACTTCATTCAGAGATGGCGAAAGATAAGAAAGACAGGACAGGAGAGGAAGAAGGGGTGGCGAGGTCTGCTCAGTGTTTAAAGCTTACATGTAATTCCAAAGGTTTTTAAATCAGATTTTGGGTCTAAACATGTGACATGTTTTTTCATATTGTGAAATGTGCAGCAAACAAATTGAGGTAGACTAACTGTGTTATTATAAGGATGAATGAAAATCCTCTGCAGGTTAGTACAGGATAAACAGGCTGGTTTGCAGTACTGTGATGGATTTAAAGTAAAGACCAGTGTGTGACTGGTGCACAGTGGCCGTAAAGTATAAAGACAGCATAAACAGTGTACTGTCAGTATCGAGAATGGAAATCAGCCAGGACAACTTATAAAACATCTGTTCACATGTGGTTGAATTCAGGTGTATAAATCTGAAAAGAGCTGCAGGTCAGCTCATCACAGCCTGTACAGTAAGAAAATCTACTGGAGTTCTCAATAGACATTATTGTGAGTTGTGCTTCTTTCCGTCATGCTGAGCCATTAAAACTGATTTTATTTTTATTCCCCCACCTACTGAATTCCACTTTAACTCCTGACTGTACTCCTTTTCCTGTCTAGGGGAAACAAAAATACATCTTTTTTATTTTACTTCTTTTTCTTTGCTCGTGTTCTACATAAATAATTCAAACTATTTGTGCCACACAACATGACAAAATATTTGTTATCAACTTTTCTCGATAAAGAAGCTGTCAGAGTTTGCCGGTTAAGTACCCAAATGCAGATTTAAAGACAGACTGGGTACACAGAACTGAACTTTACTTAGACTGAGTGCACAAGTCCACAACACAGAAATCCACCATGCAAGTTAACTGAAACCTCCAAACTCCAGAAATGAACGGGTAGCATACAGGCGAATATAGAAACTGTTACCACCACCATTTCTTTGCTACCCATAAGTCAAAATTTCAGGTTATTGTCTCAAATTGGTTAGAAAGGTATCTCAAAATTTCGACTTACTTAAGGGGTTTAGGGTTGGTCTGAGACTAACTCAACAGTTTGACTTATTGACTGCAAAAAAATTTTTGTTTTTTTTTCAGTTGCAGGAGGAAAAAAATGACAAAGGAGAAGGACGGCGCTGATGCCTAATTGGCAATTGGAAACAGAAGGGAAATGAGACACAGCTGAAACTAATCAGGACAATCACAAAGAAGAAGTAAACCTCAAAGCACAACAGACTATCAAAATAAAACAGGAAATAAAATCAAAGAGATGCCCCTAAACACAGAGGCAAAGAACCCCCAACGTAATACACAGGAAACACTGGAGAGGCAAGACTGTAAACAACCTAAAGGTGATCACAATTGATAAGAATTACCCAAGTAAAAAAAATACATTTAGAAAAAAGACCCATGTCACTGCTTGCATATTATATTATATTAATAATATAGCTGGCTATCAATGACTCAGGATTAGCAGTACATGTAGGAATTTTCACTTATTTGATATACTTCTGAAAATGTTTTTAACAGAAGAACTGTGATACCAAAATACTTTTTTTTAATTACTATTTATTATATTTTATTTATTTATAATTTATTTGAAACCTTCTAGTGTTTGTTATTCTACAAGAGATGACTCAAAAACAGTCTAAGCATGTGTTTAGTCCATTAAACCAAACTCTGGCTCATTTTCCCCCTTGGTGTTATTTGTTTGCGCAGTTATGAACACAATATTTGATTGTGTGCAGACCAAAACAACCGCACAGAGACCCTTTGGAGGAGGTGATTTCAGTGCTTTTTCAAATAAACTGCAGAGCGGTTCATTTATGGTCTGACAACAGTCCAGACCAACTACCGGGGGTTTGAGCTAAAAAATTATTCGGCCGGGCCAGCGTTTAAAAGAGACTGGCGGTTGTTGAAGAGCGGCTCTTATTCCCTTCTCAGACGGAATGGATGTTTTGACTTTCTTCCTTCCTCGATAGCATCCAATGACAAAGCATTTTTGACACGAAAAGCTATTTGCCATATGATTTACTGCAGGAGGGTGGTAGCCCAGATGGTACGAAAAGAGTAGTAGCGTACTTAAAAGGCGGTAGGTCATTGGAGATCGGCGTTTACAGATCGGCACTTAAATGAGACCGGCTACTATTGGAGACCGGCTTCTATTGGAGACCGGCTTCTATTGGAGACCGGCGTCTATTTGTTGTGATATGTTTTCAAACCCGGCGTTTATTAGAAACGGGTGTCAATAAGAGACAGACCGGTACTAGCAGATATACGGTATGTGCAAAAGTCTGTAGGAGCTAACAACTAAATTTGAAATGAATGTAAATTCTCCATGTTCTCTAATAGTCCCGAACAAAGCACGCTTTGGTCAATAAATGGACAGAATAATCTCTTGTGGTTTGTAGCAATGCGTTTTGGTTTGCTGGGATTTCACTTAGCTTTTTGTCTGTGTGAAAACAAACCAAACCATGGGAAAACATGGGAAAATTAACTGGTCCAAGCCAGAATAAACAAACTATAGGTGTGAAAATGCCTGAAAACTGTAACATGTGAACAGCAGCCTACTTAGTGCCTGGTATTAACTCTTCACTGGTCACTACAGTGGACAGCTATTCAAAGGCTGTTTTCTTGTATTTGTGTCAGTGTTGATGGTACACTTGCACATAAACCACTACATTGGACACTGATGTGTCACTCCATACCAAATTCATAAGTCAAAACGTATGTTGTCCACCTAAGTGGACATGTAAAAAAACTCTTTGAAAAGTACATGTTTAAAAAAATTACGTTCGAAAATATTTTTTTTTCATGCCTATATATGAATAAAAATACTTAAGAAATTATCCTGATTGAGGTTGTCATAATTCATGCATGAAAGGGTTAAACTAGTTTGCTTTGGTTTCAAAAATTATCTGCACTGAGTACGTGTTTGTACGTTGCTGGTTGGATAAAATGTGTCTTACAGCTTTTATCTTTTTCGAATGACAGCGTGGGAGGTGGCTGGAGAGTATATCTACACCACCCCCGGGGATCAGGACACAGACTATATAATGCTCACGCTCAATGTCCCTGGATACAGGTGACGTCAAACAAGAACTGCACATAAAAATTTCTCTTCAAATTTGAGCTCGAGTTGTTATAGACGTCTAATAAAACGTCACTTGTTTTCACAGGTTGCCTCAGTCCATGGTCAAAGACACTGAGAGGAGTGAGCTATCTCGCATCACCTTCGTCTTTGAGACCGTTTGTACAGCTGACTGTAAATTTTTCTTCCTGGCGGTGAGAATGGTGTCCCAACATTTTTGTAGCATGACTCCTTCAGGATGTCAGTGTCCACATGAATAAATGAATGAATGCGCCTTTGTCTCTCTAGGGATATAATCAGTGGAACAACGATGTGGTGGAGCGTTGGAATGGCAGAAACCCCAAGCAGTCATACTCCTACTTGATCCAGAGCAACAGTACCGTCAGCTTCACCTGGACCTTTAAGCGAACAGAGGAATATGGCACGGTGAGATACAGACACGCATCCCACCTACTCAGGTTGATTTATTTCCTTCTTAGCAATTCCATGTTTCAGCTTCAAAAGTACATTTTTTCCAAAGTCCCTGTTTAGACCAATGGTGTCAAACTCATTTATATTGTGGGCCACATAGAGGGTAATTTCATCTTAAGTTGGGTGGACCAGTGAAACCTCAGCACTGCCTGATAATGTCTTAAAAAAAACCCCACTGCCAATTGTTTCCCTTTTTATTCTATGTAAAGAAGTTTAGCTACACATTTACTCAGCGATGCCTTATATAAAATAAGTCATTTCAACAATGTATCTCAGTTTTACTGCACTAAAAACAAACTGCAGGAAATGAAATCTGCCAGCATGGCTTTTTGGGCTTATGCTTTAAAAAATAAATGACTAAAGTACTCTTTGTTCTGTTGTTCTAAACAGAAATTTACTGTTAATTTATAGAAAATTTTCCTTTTTAATAAAAAAACTAATCTGGACCCACTGGTTTAAAATAAATAAATAAATAAAATAAAATAAAATAAGGGTAGAAAGAGGAACTTTACTGTTATTTCATGGAATAATGTTATGGTTTATTTCTTACTCACTTGTTTACAGGTATTATGCTAGGCTCTGAGTGATGTCTTGGTCAGTAAGAATAAACTGTACTTCTGTAAAACTGACCTAAATACAATGAAATGTAAAAGATGCCTTTTTCTTTTGCAATATTCAAACGCCATCCAATGGGCTGCATTGGACTATTTGGTAGGGCAATTTCTGGTCCCTGGGCTTTATGTTTGACACCCTTGGTGTAGACAGTCATCCAACATATTTTCAGTCATCCATCCTTCTAACTGGACTTGAGTAAATAAATAAATAAAATCAGAATACAATAAAGTCACTGATGCACTTCATAGTCATCAGTTCGATTATTCACATATAGATGAAGAGCATCATATTATATAATTAAGATGTTGGAGTTTTATGATCTTCTTTATCTCAACCTCTCCCTCGCACCCATTGCACGCACACCAAACCTTCAGCCATAAAAACATTGTGTCTGCTTTTAAAAGTGCAGTAATATTCAAGGTATAAGTTACGATTTACCTGCGAAGAGATTTGACAGGAGGGCAAGAACACAGAGTAAGAACTTTAGCAATAAATACTTCAAATTATATGTTTACAGATTGTCTGTACATGTTTTTAATCCTAACTGGAGTTTGCTGTGACAGCCTGCCGCAGTGTCATGTTGGCTGTGGTTGATTTGTTGAGAGCTTTGTACCGAGACTCTAGATGGCAGTCTGGAGCTGTGCATTCACTTCAGTGACCTTTGTTCTCTCTGTTTCTTATATCTCAGTTTTATACTGACTATAAAATAGAGCTAAATGATAAACTGCGTTCCTGTTAAGCAGGTCACGTTCGTCTTTCTATTCCCTCAGGAGAGGAACTACAGCGCAGATGCTGCAAAGATCTACTCCATCGTCGTCACCAACGCCATCGGAGGCGTGGCCACGAAGTGTCGCCGCTGTGCTCTGACGTCTGTTAAGGCTGGCTCTGCCTGTGTTCTGTGTCCACCAGGACACTACATGGTCAACGGGACAGGAGTGTGTCAGAAGTGCCCACCAAATACCTTCATCAGGACTGATCAGCCAGTTGGGAAAGCTGCTTGTATTCGGTGTGGGCCAAACACAAAGACAAACAAGGTGTAGAACTAAATCCTTTCCAAAAGCAGCACATAAATGTATCCAGGCGCTCACTGATCATTTTACATTTTTAATATTCCAATTTGTTGTGGAATTACAGTGGGATTTAAAACCATTACAGAAGGAGAAAAACATATAATTAGAGGCATGAATGAGGAAAAAAACTATAAAACAGACTTTCTTTTTTCCATTTTTATTGGTATATCTCACATAAAAAACTATACAAATTAATCCCACATGCTCAAACAAATCAATTACTTTACTGTCCACAAGATCCAAAACATTGACGTCTTTTATTGTGGAAAGTGATTTTTTCTATTTATTCTGTGATCTCGTGTTTGTTGAGCTGCTGTAAACTGTCCAAGACGCTCTTTATTCACTGCCGTTAATAAAAATTTGTTTATCGTTACTTCCTAAATATGTAAAGAAGAGAGTTACTCAGGAAACAAATCCTCAAAAGACAACAATTCCTTCACTCTTGAACCATGAAATAATTCACAGAAAATTCTACTTTTTAAAAAAAAATGAAATGAAATATTTATTTGCATATATGAATTTTAATTTGCATAATATTTGCTGGATATGGCATTTTTTGGCAATTAATTCCTTAAAAATGTTTTGTGCAATTTATTTTGTTTTTTGAGGGGGGAAAAAAATATCACACTGATGATGCAGAAGGGTCTGAAACTGACAAAAACTCAAGTATAAGTCTCTGTCTTATACATGCCAGCTGTAATAGTTTCCCACAGACAGAATGTGAGGTTTTTCCCTCAGTGTATGATGTGTGCTGACACGCTCACCTCGTCCTTCAGGCCTATACAGCTTGTCTCAGTGACTGCATGCAGGATGTGCGCATAAGTAAAGAAACGCTGCTGCACTACGATTTCTCTCCTTTGGCTAACGTCACCAGCGTCCATAGCAGCCCCCGCTTCACCAACAAAGGTCTGCGGTACTTCCATCGCTTTAATCTGGGCCTGTGTGGGAAAGAGGTGAGAAGGCAAACATCCCAGTGACGTTTCTTTTTTGCAGAACTGCGTTTGACATGCATTTTAACCTCGCTGTGTTTCTCTCACAGGGCCGAATACCAGCTTCCTGTGTGGATAATGTAACAGAGAGTGGGAGAGAGGTCAAAGGTTATGTCTGTCAGTCTACTGTGGTTCCCTCTGACATCAGGAGTCAGAGCCTTGTGTCCTCCCAGCCTTTCCTTATTGGTGACTCACTCATTGGTATGAACTGAATGAATTGTTTTTAGGTTTTTGCTGTAAATACCATGATACACGTTTGTTAATCATTTATTGAAAAGTGTGTTCAGATAATAATTAAGCTAGCATATACTGCTGTACGGATTTCTCAGTGTTGCAGTGTTTAAGGTCATCGGTGCTCCAGAAAAGCAATTTGTGGACATTCGCCTTCAGGATTAGCAGAGGTCTTTTTAATTAATTAATAAAGGATGCTACTAGTGTTTCAGTTACTGTTTTTTAAGAGTAGAGTGTTTACTCTGCTGGAGTGTGGGGCCATATCCAAATTGCGACTGAGTTATGCATTTTTGAGCATTTTCATGCAATTTTTGAACCAACATTTTCACATTCACTTATAGCTACATGCAGATTCCCTAAGCCTCCTGCATACAGTTTCATACTTACATGGCTTACAAAGTCACTTGTTTGATTCAACATCTCACATCTTTTAGCTCTATGCAGCCTGCTACAAGGTATCAAATAGACTTTACTTTGTTTATCTAATATATCATGATGGTACATGTCTTCCAATTCCAAAGGTGTAACCACTGAAACGACACTTGGTGATATCTCCTCTCCAAAGTGGATGTTCCCTGCAGCTTTGGACCTGCCAGATGTTATATTCTATTACAAGTAAGTGAGCTCACAGCCATTCATTCATTATGTTGATCCATTTAGATGGTTCAGTAGTAAATATTTATTTAAAAAAAAAGAAGCTTTGATAATTTTTTTGAAATTAAAATGTAACAGAGTATCAAGAGCAGTTTAAAATTTCTCACTTGGTGTGTGCTTTTGTTGTTTCCAGGTCTAGTGACGCAACACAGTCTTGTAAACAAGGCCGGTCAGCTACAGTCAGGATGAGATGCAATCCCACAGTGACCACTAAAGATCACATCATGCTGCCAAGGTGCTGTAAACAAAAACCGAGCTTGACTTTTGACCTGTCAAGAGTCAGCTAGTGAAAACGTTGTGGATAACCGTTTTTTGCATTAATAGATGTCACATTCAGAGCTATGGACAGAGTGACTCCTGTGAGATCGTTTTTAAAGCTTCTGACCGTCCGTCTTACTTTCTTTTCCTTCACAGTAACTGTTCGGAGGGGACATGCGATGGTTGCACTTTCCACTTTCTGTGGCAGAGCCAGCATGCATGTCCACTCTGCACCAAAAACCACTACAGAGAGATCGTCAGTGCTTGCATCCAGGGAATACAGGTAATGCTCCTTACACACGGATCGATTTAACTCCTCTGCGTCACAGATCCATTACCATTATCACATCTTTCCACATTTCATGCTGTGTTTTATGGAAAGAAAGAATTTAGAAAAATCTTTTCCGTTGCATTGGATTACATAAAAAATATTTAGACAATGATAAAGATAAGAGATAAAGTGCACTTTTCCTTGTGATTTAAAGTGACGCTCAAGCATGTTTTATGGAGATTAAATGTCAGTTCAGCATAATGTGAATTCCAATTTCCAGCAGGTAAGATGAGAAGACCGATAGCACTCAGTTTAATATACAGAAAGCTCAGTCTTCCGGTGTGTCCAGTTAACATTCTGCTTACCAGTATCTCAAGCTCATTCATCAGAAGTCTAGTTTTCACTAAATGCTAATCTCCTGCTGTCTGTAGTTTCATATCTAACTGAACAGTATGAGCCCGATGGCACTCTGCTTATCAGATCTCTTCACCAGAAAGCATAGTTCTCAAAATCTCAAGACACACGAGAGAGGAAAGTTGGACTAAATGCTCGTATGTGTGTTTCAGAGAACCACCTATGTGTGGCAGCAGCCTGTGCAGTGTTACGGAGGACAGCCGCTGCCTGCACAAAAAGTCAGTGCTTGTGTGACTCTGGATTTCTGGCTCAAGTTCGGTGTTTCCACCGGCGCCATCGCTGCTGTGCTGCTCATCAGTCTCATTTGTTTTTTTTGGAAAAAGACACGCAAGTGAGACTACCACACTCTATACTTCCTGTAGTGTTTATTGAACAGTTGGCACCGTTAAATAAATCAAAGACAAAGCAGAGAACAATGTGCTGTTCCTGTCGTCTCCCATCTGCAGGCTGCAGTATAAGTACTCCAGGCTGATGATGACCTCTGGGGGTAGGGAGTGCGAGCTGCCCACCGCAGACAGCTGTGCAATAATGGAGGGAGAGGATGCAGAGGATGACCTCATGGACCTCAGCAAGAAATCCTTCTTCACCAAAATTAAGTCTTTCTCACGCGAGGTCAGTAATCCCCTCATTCCTGTTCACGTTGAGCTACTTGAGCAGACCTACCGTGCTTCACGTTGCCATCAATATGTTTCCAGAGAACATCCGACGGATTCGACTCGGTTCCCCTTAAGTCATCATCTTCACGCCAGCGACTAGTAGAGGAAGACTCTGATGACGAAATTGAGCAGATCACTCTCCCAAGACACAGAGGAAGTGTTCAGATGTAGACGGTTTAGCTCCTGTTGATGCATTTAGACTGTTGATGCATTTTATTTATAAAGATATTTGCATTACTGAAGTGCTTCAAGACAATGTAGAGACGTAGTTTGGAGGATGTCTCGAAACCTTTTAGAACTGAACAGAGAAGCAAATATTTGTTATTGGTCCAAAAATGTAAAGACTGAGAATTTGTTCATAATTATCATCCCCCCTTACGCATAGACGGAAATTTGAACATATTAATTCATTTCATTGGCTCCCAGTTCAACACAGAATCAGCATTAAAATCCTTCTATTAGTTTATGAAGCACTCAGTGATTTGGTCCTCCTTGTACATCTCCGACTTGATCAATGTCTATAACCCAATTAGCTGTCTCAGACCATCAGGTGGAGATTTTTTCCAGAATTAGATCCAAGCTTTCATTTCCTGTGGTCCTATTCTGTGGAACAAGCTGCCCACTGATGTCTTTTACAGTTATGTCAACATTCAAAAACAGACTCATTATCTTTTTTATTTCTTTTAAGTTTACATATGGTAACTGCGCATGTGTTATTTTAGTTCTTTGTAAAGTGTGTTTTGATGTTTTTTAATAGGCATAGTAGACCTGCATAGGATTTTATGTTTTTATCTTTTATGTTAAGGTTATTGAGTTTACATGTAATGAAATGTGCTATATAAATAAAATGGCCATTGCTATATTTTTATTTAGTGCTATTTCAAAGTTGAAATACAATATTAGTGTCCATTTGGGGGATATAGTGCATTTTCAAAGCCCAGGGTATTTTCATGATGGGGTTGGATCCAAATTTATTTAGAACCTGTGTACACGTGACTTTGTGTAGCTTCTCTCCTCTTTTATAAATTTTTTTAGACGTCTTGTTCAGTCATACATTTTTATCTGTTGAGTGAGTTATATGTGCCAAAGTTTATCATTTTCTGCTGTGTCTAAAAACATGTGATTATGCGTTACTGTAAAGTAAATGCATTTTCTACATTAAAAGTCTCTCACCAGGACGTGACCTCTAATGCTGCCTTCAGGTACTTTTTGAAAGCTCACGTCACAAATAAAAAAATAAAAATAAAATGGTTGTTGGTTTAAGGAAGATAATTATCGTGTACATTTTGAGTCAAGTAGCTGAAAATGTGTATTTGATAAATTTATTTTAAAGTAAACTTGACACAGCAGGGGGAAAACACTTTAGCCGTCTCACAGCCGAGCTTCTGTTTTTATGCAGTATTTCATACATAAATATAGCTGATATTCTGCTATAATTTTGATATTCTGCAGATTAAGATGCTTTAGGCACATTTAGTTGTTTTTTTTAATTACTTTTAATCGTCTGATACTTTTGCAGTTCTCCGAGTATTTTCCCTGCAGTACCTTAAAGCAGCAGTTTCCGACCTCGTCGACTCAGCTGTCCCAACTTTTTTTCTCTCTCTTTTTCCCGCGAGATTTTGTGCTTTTTAGCGAAGCGAGTGAGGTGAAATCTCGGGCGAGCGTGAGAACCAGCAGGGTGAGGAGGAACAAATAACGTGGAGACCTAAAAAGTGTGTGCACACATTGCAGCATTTCACAAGAAAGCAATACGGTAACTTTAAACGATATCAGCTTCTCCGGGGACGAGAAACATTTCGTTTAGCTCCACTTTCTTGCACTTTGGTAAAGTTGAGTTCTGAGCGACTCGGAGTACCCCACCTTGGAGCAGAAAGTCGTTCGGTGGTCGGCAGTTGGTCCTGCAGGAATGTCGCGACCAGAGAAACACGATTTTTATCGAGATGAAGTGAACAAGACGATATGGGAAGTCCCGGAGCGGTACCAGAGACTGACCCCGGTTGGATCCGGCGCCTACGGATCTGTCTGGTAAATCGCTTTCCTCCAGAAAGTTCAGTTGGGTGAAGTTAGCCTGACATATCCATTCATTTATACGAGGCCTGCGCTTCACAAGCTAATGGCGAGCAAGGTGGAGCCACGGTGTCTGCTTGAGCAGGAAAAGCCCAGAACTTGTTATCTTTGACGTGTCACCGTGTTGTAATTATTAGGTGCTGATTAATTCCTGGTTGCGAACTAAGTATAGAAAGTCTGATCCTCATGCACTGATCAGTGGACCTGTGAAGTCACACAAGGGATCTGGTCTCCTCAGGTTACTCCCGACCACATTTGTTCTGGATAAAGACATTTAATGCACATTGCACCATTTGTGCAACTAATATAGCTGCTTGCTGCTAGGTAGGCTGTTTTAATGATCTCAGTGCCTTCATATTGCCGATGTGAGCATATCTTCTGGAAAGGATGTTTTTGTTATTTGGAGCACACTGATCTTGCATAGATAAAGAAAGTCAGAGTGCGGTAATCTAAAACAATCATTAGACCAATAGACTGACCAATTGGCTATTTAAAAAAATTATTATTATTATTATTAATAATAAGTGCAAACTGTTTTCTATTTAAGTCACTGTGATGTTTTACTTTTGCGGCTAACTTTAAAATAAATGACTGAAAAGAATCAACAACTGCTAAAACCTCCAAAGTTGGTTGCTATGAAAACCAGCACCTGTTTTCATGCAAATTTAATAGGCAGCCTCATCAAAACCTTAACGTTCTCTCAGTGTTGCCTTCCAGTCTCGATAACTAGTTATATGTTAGGAAGCCCTGCAGTTAATGTTTGATACATTATATACATACTTGCAGCTCAGAGGTATTTGCATGCACAGCAGAGTGGAGATCTTGCCTTTTGAAGGTGGGTTTCCTTAATATTGCCTAGTGGCAGTAAGGTCATCTTTGGCTGAATGGACCCTTCGCATAGGTTTTTAATTAAATGGATTGTGCTGCTGATATGATCTGGGACACAACATAGTCAGCGGTACACTTGGTCTAGTGAGCAGATGTTTGTTTTGCAAATGGAAGAGGGCAGCTGTGCTGTTGCTGGGCAATAGGATAATCTGTTGCTGGTCAGATTACTGTCAGCTCGCTGCTACTGCTGCACTGACTGTGATTGTTTTTATTATAACAGTGCTCTGGCTTATATTGTTACCAGTTACGTGATGACCTCAAGTTTACTGTAGCCAGTAATTTGAAACTGAAACTGAACAGCACGTACTAAACTGTGTGGCGATGACGCACACCTGAACCCTGCTGCTGGTTGTTGGCTATATCAGAAGTCGACTCCCATATCATTGTACCTAATAGGAGCATCTATATGCAAAAAGCTTGCACAATTGAACACTGTTATGCACAAATTGCTAAGAGGACATGCTACTTAAAATACTCTTGTTTGGTTTAGGTGAGTTTGCTGCCTAGGTAATGTCTGCATTGTGTAAGACAAAGGACGACTACACTGTTTTGACTTCCTGCAATCAGACATGAGGTCCTTCTTATGAAGGAGCTGACGAGATGATTTAATATCTAATAGAGCTGCATGCAGGATTTACATTCCTGCACGCTCTTTAAATGGGTAAAAGTTCAGAGCAGCAGTGTATGTGGGGGAAAACAGTTAAGGCGTCTCAAATATATGCAGAGGAATTGAACCAGAGGCTAGAAAGATGGTTTGAGCACTCTGTTTCTCTCAACGATAACTAACCCTGTATCCATTTTTATTTTTAGGTTGGCATTGCTATAGGTGGTTTCTTTGCTAACCTTTAATACAGGGGTCACCAACCATAGGCACCAGGTTGCCTGCAAGGACCACATGAGTAGCCCGCGGGCCTGTTCTAAAAATAGCTCACTATAACAACTTACCAGTAAGCTGCATCTATTTTTTTTTAAAATCACAATTGCATTGGTGTCAATTTGTTAGAGATAATGTATAACAAAATGTTTATCATTAAATATTAGATCAGCGGTAGTTGGTCTCCACGGAAACAGAATAGAATAAACCTTTATTATCCCACGAGTGAGAAATTCTGGTGTTACACAGCTCTTTTAGCAAGGGGAACATAAATATAGAGGGGGGGGGGGCAGAAAAGTCGTCTTGTATACATAAGCAAATGGGTCATCTTTACATAGATGAATATCATTAATTATTAATGATAACATATAATTAAAGTTAAATTGAGGAAATTTGTTATTTCAGAAGTGTGGGTCAAACTGGTAGCCCTTCAGATTAATTAGTACCCAAGAAGTAGCTCTCACTTTCAAAAAGGTTGGTGACCCCTGCTTTAATATCTGTTGATGTGATGTGTCTGTGGGCACGCTGGAGTCCCCACAGCAGTCTCACGAGGCCACCCACATGCCGTGACTCTGGTTAGGTGAGCTAAGCAGGGGTGGGGTGGGTGTTGCTTTTGGGTCAGAGACAGTTGGTTTTCAGAGTGGAGGATATACTGCTGCCAGGGCTGCTTGCAGTCTGCTGAGAGGTGGCATTTTCTGCTGATGTCGTCCTTTCCCCCCCAGCCTTCAGCAGCTCTTCCTGCACCTACTTTAGTTTTGAGAGCAAACTCAGACCCAGACTGAGCCACATGAAACACTTCAGTTCCTCTGCCTGAAAAGGATGAGCTTGCTTTGATTAAAGCCACAATCTTTCAAGGTTAAATAAATGTCATCAGTTTTTGGTTTTATTATCTAAATCGATGTATGCTAAGAATAAAGGTGTTTTACCCATTGAGATTTAAGCTCACATGTACGCTTTTGTTTTTTGTTTTTTTTTTAAAACAGCTCCGCCATTGACATGGAGACCGGTTTGAAGGTCGCTGTGAAGAAGCTCTCTCGGCCTTTTCAGTCCATCGTCCACGCCAAAAGAACCTACAGAGAGCTGCGGCTGCTTAAACATATGAAACATGAAAACGTGAGCGACTTGTTTCTCTTCTCTTTGTTCCGCCTGTTGAGAACAAAGTTAAATGCTGGTCTTTGCGCTTCAGTTTTGAGCTTAACGGTGTTTGTCTCATTCTTGTAGGTAATTGGCCTCTTAGATGTCTTCACCCCTGCCAACTCTCTGAAGGACTTCACCGACGTGTGAGTCAAATGTGCTCCTTTAAAATAAATTATGTTAGCTTAAATTTAAAGTATCAGGGATGGCTTTTGCATAATTTATCAGTGATGTGAAGTTCAGTAGCCTTGAGGTTATCAGCAGCCCACAATCCCAACTGTTCCTGGAAAACACCTGGAGGCGCGCCAGGTGACTGAAAACACTGAAGAAAAATTTAGACTCTGCTATGTTGGTTATTCACTCACTGGCTGTAGCCAGTCACTTCATCACCAGCTTCCTTCCTTTTGTTTCCTGGTTTCTGGTTTTGTGAAACATGCAGTACATGCCCCGGTTTACAGAAAAGCAGGTAGTTATTGTTTGTTGATGTTAAAATCTCTTTGAAATTGGAAGTGAACGGGTTAACAGTGACTCAGCATGCAGTTGTGCGTGCCGCCGTGCTTGTGATTGGTGGACTTTTTCCATGCCTTTTTGCAGATTTCAGGGAACACCTCATCCACGAATGTGTCTCAAGTGAATGCGTGGAGTCACGCACTCATTTACTATTTACTTCATTATCTGAACCAAGCGATACTGGAAGCATTATTGCCGACATCTAAAATTCATGAAGGTCTGTGTGGCAGGAAACTGCACAGATCCTGGGACATACAGCAGGTAAAATAACATTTGAACACTACACAACACAGTACATTTTCTAAGTAAATATATTTCTAAAGGTGCTATTGACATGAAATTTTCACCAGATGTCGGCAACAATCTACCCAATCCACACATGCAAATAAATCAAACCATAGATGTCCATAAACTCAGTTATATGTAATAATAAGAGATGACACAGGGTAAAAAGTATTGAACACATAAAGAAAGGGAGGTGCAAAAAGGCATGGAAAGTCATGACACCAGCTGAAATGCTTTCTAATTGGTAATTAGAAAGCAGTCCTGTCATTTAGTTCAGATTAATATCAGCTGTTTCAGTCCCAACTGATGGCCTATGAAAAGGTGTCTAATTCCCAAAGTGTCACACCGTAAAACCAGTGAGCTCTCTCAAGACCTTTGCAACCTTATTGTTGTAAAACATATTGATGCCATTGGTTCCATAAGAATTGCTAAACTACTGAAGGTTCCAGTGAGCATCGTTGGGAATACCCTAAACCAGCCAAACCAAAACTGAGTTCTTTGGATGCCGTGATACACACCATGTTTGGACGGTGCACATCACCCTAAAAATACCAAAGCAACAGTGAAGTTTGGAGAGGGGAGCATCATGGTGTGGGGCTGTTTTTCAGCATACAGCACTGGAACACTGGAATAATATAATGAGACATTATTGATGATGAAACGAGGGTGGAGGTTTCATCGAGATAATGATCTCAAATATACAGCGAGAGAGAAAGTAAAGCTGCTAGAATGGCAGCCAATCACCTGACCTGAATCCAATTGAGATTTGCTACCAATTACTAGAAAAAGTTGGACATTTGCACTGGAGACTCTATTACTGCTTTACTGGCTGAAGTAAGAAGCAGTAACAAATATGGAAATAAACTCTATCCACTGGTGCAAGGATAGGTTTGTTGGGCAATCTGTCCT
This sequence comes from Pelvicachromis taeniatus, assembly GCA_015108175.1. Taxonomy (NCBI): domain Eukaryota; kingdom Metazoa; phylum Chordata; class Actinopteri; order Cichliformes; family Cichlidae; genus Pelvicachromis; species Pelvicachromis taeniatus. The sequence continues at coordinate 27,545 of VURO01043931.1, forward strand.
GGGATTTCCCCAGGAAATTATTTAGCTGAGGCAGTCGGTCAGTCAGCTCTTGATCTCAGCTGTCTTTGGAGGTGACTAATTGGAAGGGGGACTAAGTCTAACTATGTAATAATCAAATTAATTAATGTATGTAGTTTTATGTAAAAGGTTATGTGTTACTTTTGCATCAGCTATTTAATAAAATATTAACTACATATAACTAGAGTACTAAACAACAGGGAGTCCTGCAACCGAGCCCTGATCTCAACATCATGCAGGTTCATGTGAAGAAATAAATAAATGAGACAGTTTGCTTGGAACACCAAACGTCCTTTGAAGAGCATCATGTGATTTTTGGAGTGCTGAGAAACTTGCATGATGCTGTGTTTATAGTACAACACGCAAGCTAGAGTAGTTCTTTTTTTCATAATCATTTGGAGGTATATCACAATTTTATTCATGTAATAATTTATAAGGCTCATGCAGTCTGTGTTTGGTCTCAGGATAGAAGAAAGTAACAATGCTGTGTTCAATATTTGATCTCAAGCTTCTCTGACAGCTCAGTCAGATCACACCGTTAACACAATTTAAATTCAGAGTGTGGAAAAGGCTTCTGATAGATGACTCAGCCTCATGCAGAGATTTGAAGTGTAGTGAAGTTTTCCTCATTTTTCATCAGTCATCTTCCCGAATACCTCCTCCTCTCTGACGTGTTGTCTGCACGACCTTTCGAAAGTTGATTAAATCTCTGCAATATTTTTCCTAAACTTTTTTTTCCCCCTTTGATATCGTACATTTACAATTGCGGCGATACAGCAGTGCAGTGGTTAACACTCTTACCTCACAACTAGAAGGCTCTGGGTCTGAGCCCGTGGGTCGGCTGGGGCCTTCAGAGTGGAGTTCTTTCTGTTCCTGTGTTGCAGTTTTCCCAGTTCTTCAGTGTCCTCTCAGAGTCCAGAGATAATTGGTTGTTTTTAAATTGATTGCAGGGGGTAGGTGCCATACCCCACCTCTTGCAGATTGTCGACTGGGATAAGTTCCAGCCTCTGATGACCCAATTGGATAAGTGGTTAAAAAATTGGATGGATCGATTGCAATAGACTTTATGTAAAAGATGGGCGGAGCCGATATGACATCAGTCATTCGTTTCTAAATTCTGCATTTTGAAGCATCACTGCTGGTGTTTACCAGCCTGTTAAGTTTGTTTTGAGCCAGGAGTGACCATATTTGGATGAGAAGCTTGATTGCAGGGTTATCAGCTAAGGCTGTCAAGCAATGGTTTGCATCCATAAAGTGACACAAATACATCTCTCTACTAATTAATGCAAATTAATAATTTCACTCACTAGAAATATTGCAGAAATGTGCGCTTCTTTGCCTCAGAACAGAGGGACTTTTTAAAGTGAAAGAAATGTACACCTGTATTTAAAAAGGGGGAAAAAAGAACAGATGTAGAACAGGTCATCTGTTAATCGGAAGGTTGGTGGTTCGATCCCTGGCTACTTCAATGTCCGTGTCCACTCTTAAGTTGTCCCTGAGGCATCTATTGGAGTAGTTAATGTTCATATTTTTAAAAAGGTACATTTTGTGTGGGTGAATTGGTGAAAAGCCCTTTTGAGTGCCCAAATTCAGTAGATAATTGCTTTATAAGAATTAGCCCATTTACAATTAAATTGCAATGAAGGGATAAAACACTAAAAGAGGGTAAAACTACTTTTTTATAGTTGGCTGCAATCAGGTTTTCATGTATTTAGGTTAAGAATTTTAATATTGAAGTTTTAAGGATTTCTTTTACTTATTGTTTTTTTTTTTTTTTATTTTCTTTTTTTTTTTTTTTTTTTTTTTTCTTTCTTTATTTCTTTTTATTTTTTTTTTTTTTTTATTTTAATATTTACATTTAC
>VURO01043932.1:0-35954 GCA_015108175.1 Pelvicachromis taeniatus
GCTCAGAGTAGAGCCGCTACTCCTCCGCATCGAAAGGAGCCAGTTAAGGTGGTTCGGGCATCTGATAAGGATGCCTCCTGGGCGCCTCCTGGGTGAGGTGTTCCGGGCATGTCCCACCGGGAGGAGGCCCCGGGGCAGACCCAGGACACGCTGGAGAGATTATATCTCTCGGCTGGCCTGGGAACGCCTTGGTGTTCCCCCGGATGAGCTGGAGGAGGTGGCTGGGGAGAGGGAGGTCTGGGCTTCTCTGCTTGGGCTGCTGCCCCCGCGACCCGGCCCCGGATAAGCGGCAGAAGATGGATGGATGGATGGATGGAATTATCTAGTTTGGTAACATTGGACTCTTTTTCTTTTTTTTTGTTTTCCTTATCTCTTGCAGACGTTCTGCCTCATAGGAAGTTTTGCTCTTTTTCAGTTTTTGTTTTAAGTTTTGCACTTTCAAATAATTTTTTTCATAAAGGGCTTCACTGGTGCAGTTTGGTTTTGCGCAGAAAGAGATGATCTTCAAACTGTCAAGCAGCCTGTAACTGCACAGTTCTACCTTTAAAAAAAAGATTAAAGTGATTAAAAAAGACAAAACAAAAACCAGTAGTAATGTCTTGTGTATCCACCAGGGGGAGAATGTGATCAAGAGAATGTTAAATGATCTTAAATTATGAATTTGCAAATGATTGCATCATTTTAAAATTCAGTAATTTGCCCCCTGGGAACCTCCTGCATGCTTTTTAAAACACTCCTTTTGCACTCTGCACATCTCTGATACACTGCTGGAGTAGTTTTATGGCCAAAACCAACTTTTGCAGAGAGGTAAGAGAGTGCAGATATTAACATAATTCGCATCACAGTGGATTCCTTTGTCACACAGGTGATCGTTCAAACAGCTCTCCGACCCGCCACAGAAGGCCAACAACTTCCAAACCCCGGCCCAAATATCCTCTCCCTGATTTTAACACGTGTAAATGGTATTCCAGGAATCACTGACAGAAAATATTTATAGAACACTGTCATACAGTTTGGGAAAATTCAAAGAAAATTACTGCTTTTATAGCAAAGTTCAAATCAAAGATTTGACTTTTCTCATTTTAGTGCTTGTTATTCAGCTGGTGTGCTCATTTGCATATCATCACCTCATAATGACCATGAAATACGAGCCTTCTACAGAAAAGCAGCAACCCCACATCTCTGCCTCTCTATATTATGGCATTCATAATAAGTGAATGCCATTGAAGTGTTTTATCCTTCTAGGACCTGGCGTCCACATATGTGGACATCACATTTTGGTTCGTCTAAACCAAAATACAAAATCTTGCTCTACAAGGGCCTGATATCCACTTACGAGGACATTATACTGCCCCTGTTCAATCGAAATTTAAAACGAATGTCCTCATATGTGGATCTCATTTTTTAGGGGAACTGAGTGGAGAGACATTTCCAGGACAAAATTGTACAGTGCAATATCTGTTGGAATCACAATATTTTTGAAAAGGTTACCAGTGGATCTTTGTGACAATAACACATCTACACTTTTTGTAATAATTTGTAAGAGCCTGGAAAATTATGTTTTATTTTTGTTACATCATATGGTCTGCCAACAGGGAAGCATCCATGATATTATAATACTATGTTTTCAAAGACATTACAAAAACCCAATGACAATGAAGATAGCACATTGTCATAGCAGTCATAGGAGATAGCACTCAGTTTATATGGTGATATTTAGGCTATTACAGCCTAACACAAAATGACAACTGAAAAAACTAATGCAAACTCAAACAACAGTGTTTCCACCCTAACTTACCTCGACTTGATGATTACACGATGAGGACATTGTTGAAAAGATGATTCCAAGGAATTTGGTAGTGTGGAGATATTCTGGCTATTTAAAATTGGGGAAAAGATACAACTATCCTGTTGGAGCTAATTTGCCTTTTTTTAATTTAGAAAAGACATACTGTCAGTTTGGTCATTCCACAAGTATAAGTTAGACAAAATGGACCTATGAAAAAGTTTCTAAAATAGATGGCTGTAGGTTCAAATTTGATCGGAGTCATATCTCATCCCAGCCTGCCCATACTAATGGGATAAAATCAGATTCGGTAAAAGGACTAGATGTTATAATCCTTGATACTGCATTGCTTCAAATGGAGAAAGTCTTGAGGGATGGCTGGAATGACGAAAGGCAGCCCAGAAACTTTACCAGCAGGGCACATCGTTGTGTGCCTCAACTTCACAGGGGATAAAATCTGAATGAATTGGTCTGACTATTTCTGGGGATCTCCTGCATTCTCTGAAGCTCAGATTGTGACCTTTACACAATGACAACCCTGCATGGTGATGTCAGATTGCATTCATGACCTTCCACATTACAAGTAACTATAAAGCCATGTGAAAATTTCTATGGCAGGAAACAGGCAGGACACGATAATCACAGAGAGGAGCTATGTGTCCCTGAATGCTTTTGTCAAGCTTTTATCTCTGTTTATACAGTACGGATGTACAGGATGAGTATGAATGTTAGGAAAATATAAAACGATATTAACAAGAGACAATAAAATTAAATGAAAAAAAGTCTGAAAACATTCTTCTCACACAGCCTTTCAGTGTTTTCAGTGAAACACTGTCCTTACAACAATGTCCACCGAACAAAGTGATTGTAACTCCTCAGGCAAGTTGAGGGACTGTCAGAAACAGCTTGCTCAGATGAGAGAGGTTTTATTTCACAGTAACATCTGCCGCCAATCTCCATCAAAGTTCTTACCATGCTAAAGTGGATGCCATGGCAAGAAACACTTGTATTTTTTAGCTTATATCACAAAATTGTTTTTAGTGACATAGTGTACAAATATGCTACTAATACTACTATACTAATACAACTACAGCTACAGTAAATAAACAGGACAGAAATTGCCAAGCAAATTTTCCCAGTGATCTGACCACATAATAAAACAAAAATGTAACACATTTTTGTTTTATTATGTGGTCAGATTTTTACTTTTACTTTCTGTTAGATCCCTCGTTTGTCACATTCAAAACACTAAGATGGAGATGGCAAAACATGACTCCATTATCCAGTTGATAATGCCACTGTTGTTATGTCTTTGCAATAGTCTACAGCCTTGGAAATTCTCAACTGAAATGTACAATTTCCATGTTTAAACACAGAGGCAGACACAAATTCCTTGTGAGAACATGGCCTACATGTATGTCACAAAGAATATTCAACTACTTGCACCAATGCACTCCTGTACCAGTAAGCACAACTTTACCATTTTATTTTATCTTTGGCAAGCCAACAAGGTGCAGCTGACGATAAAGCTGGGTTAAAATATAAGGAATGGTTTTCGAAATTCTCATTTCAGACCATGCTCACAGTTTGTACTCACCCTGACAGCACTCCTAGCACCAGGTTGAGCATGAAGAAAGAGCCAATGATGATGAGAGGGATGAAGTACAGCCAGTTCCACATGTTCCCTGAGGCATCATTGGCCTGAACACATAAACACATAGAAACAAAGACTAGAACTGTAAATACCACTCTGTGATTGTACTTATGGGATGAGACTGGTTGATGTATGTTTTTATGTCTGTTCTGTGCATAGTTTTCTTCATTTCACGCAATCCTCTAAAAATACCAAAACTAACCTATATGTTTGTTCGTCTGTTAGTATTTTCTGGTTTCCCCACTCTGACTTAAGTCCACAGGTTCCCAGTGAAGAAGTAGGAGCCATATATATATACACACACACTACTGGTGAAAAGTTTTAGAACAGGCCAGTTTTTCAAGTCCAATGAATAGCTTGAAACGGTACAAAGGTGAACTGCCAGAGGTTAATAAAAAGATAGGGTTACCCAAAACTGAAAAATCATGTTCATTTCAGAATTATACAAAAGGCGTTTTTCAGGGAACACAAAATGGGTTAATAATTTAAAGCTGTTCTGCAGAAATGGAGGTTGATCAAGCAGTGAAAGCTGGTGCGACTAATTCCTACAGGTGTGCCCAAAATTTCTGGATTACTTACAGCCCCCTCTCTCTGAATAAAAGTTTTGCATCAGCTGAACAGTATTGTACTGCAGAAAGTAGTGTGTTGCTACAAAAATGGTAAGAAAGGGGCAATTAAAAATGGAAGAGAGACAGACCATCATAACAATGTCTTTCCTACAGAGAAATTGCAAAGAAAGCCAATGTGTCAGTGAGTACCGTGTCCTTCACCATCAAAAGGCACTAAAACTCTGGGTAAAACTCTGACAGGGAGAGGTCAGGCAGACCCAAAGCCACAACTGAATTAGAGGACAAGTTTTTGAAAGTTAACAGCTTGTGTGACAGGCAGCTCACAGGACAGCAGCTTCAAGCACAGCTTAATAGTGGTTGTAGTAAGTAAGTCTCAGTTTCAACCGTGAAGAGAAGACTTCAAGCTGCAGGTTTGACAAGACGAGTTGCAGCAAGAAAGCCATTGCTAAGACATCAGAATAAAACAAAGAGGGAGTTACTGTGCCTCCCTCTTCCCACTCCACCACACCCACCCAGACAGATTGGGCCTTGTGGTGCAGGTGTGTCACCAGGGTGCCGGAGAGGCATCCCCCCCTCCCCTTCTGTTCCATTCTGGCCACCTATGCCTCAATTTTATTTCACAACCCAGACATCCACATTACTCACACTCTCATAACACATACATTTAGGGCCTTGGGGGTGGGCACGCTATACGGCGTGCAGAGGATGGACTGCATTCAGCATCACCTGTGGTGCCGGTATCCACCTCTCAATTTTAAATGCATGTAGACATTGAGGGTCCTAGGGCCAGGTATCTGCACGGCCCGTGCAGATACCTGCTGCTCCCTGGCAGGTACCACCATGCCCTCCCGTGTTTTAAATGCACTTTAGAACAGCATGCAGCAACACTACACATGAGCGAGCGGAGGGAGGCATGGGGTCTTCACACACCCCCGCTCTCTGCCAACCGTCGGGGTGGGGGGGACTGGAGGTGGAATTGGCCGTCCAGTTGGGGTCTGGGTTGCAGTGGCTCCCCGTTACTGCAGAGCCAGGGGACGGTCTGCTGGATTTCCACCTCAGGGAGGGGGGGCAACATCTCGGTGTAGGTATGAGTGGGTGTAGGTACCCTCGCCCCTTAGGGGCCCTTAGGGGCGAGGGTGGGAATGTACGTTTGTGTCTGTGTGTGCCTGTTTGTCTGTGTCTATGTGTCTGGTTGGGCCTCGGACTCCACCTCTCTGGGAACATCTCAGGCTTTCCAAGATATGGAAACGTGTCTCCCCTCACCACACTTCCTGCCAGTGGCTGATGCCCTTGGATGTTGGTGCATTGGGGGTTCTTTGTGACCGGGCTGGGTCCTCGGGTATGTACCTGCTCACTCCCGGTGGCTGCTTGGCGGGGCCTGGCACCCGTGGCTCAGTCGGGCACCTTCCGGGGAGCGGGGGTCCTCGTGCCTCTGGCGCGGCCGGGAGCACACTATTCACTATACCTTACAGAAACCCAGTAAAGTAGCACCTGCCTTGAGGAGACTTCAGGTCAGCTGGAAGCGACATCATACAACAGGATCAATGAGCTTCTGCCATGTCCACAGGAGAACGTTAATGAGGAAATATTGTAGCTCTGTCAGTCTGAAGCTTTCCAGCAGGTGTGTTTCTTCTTGCAGTCAAAGATCACTCAGTGTGACGGGTGTCTTTGCAGAAAGCTGAACAGACAAGTTTTCAGTGGATACTACAGGTGGGGAAATGGCACAGACGGATGTGACTGTGGATCAGAATACTGATGATCACTCACTTCAGTCCAGACTGAAATCTTTAATCAGTGACTCCACTGAACTTTTTAGTTATATCATAAAAAACTGGCTGCAGGTGTACGCCTCAGTGAACACTGGTTTGAGGGTCAAGGATGCCATTTCATTGAAAAAGGAACACCTCTAAAGCAAGGAGGGGGCCTAAATACTTCAAATATACTGTAAGATCTTTGACATCTAACAATGCTGTGATTGCAGCCACTCCCTCTCTGTAAAAAGTGCTAATGGCCACCGATCAATTTGCATTTTAATGATAATAAAACTGACCTCACAGCTCATTGTTAGTCGGTGGTGCTAGCGTCGGTCAGCAAACTGTACTGAACGGTTATGCAGATGTACAGTTTATAAGGTTGGGAAACCAGCTGAGACTGAAGAAGTCACTTGGATGACTGACGCAACGTTTCTCGCACTGAAAACGCTACGTCCAGATGAACACAATCAACTTTCCGGGATCAATGTTCAAGAAAAACTTTGAAAGAGCTTCGGAAAGTCAGGCTCCTTGGAAGGGAAATCTAGCGAGTGTTTTGTCAGACAATGTCACTGTGACACAGTGTGGAGTGGGAGATTTTGCAGCAGAAACGAATGCTCTGGTCTGTGGTGGAGTGACTGTGACCGTGACACAGTGTCTGCTCATCTTCCACATTTCTTGTCACTTATTAGCCAACATGTACACAGCTCGCAGTTTGTCTTTAATGATCTAATTCCACAATATTCCACAATTAAGCAAACACCACATGATTACTTGCACACAATATATTGTAAATTTAATTCTTGCCTTTGAATTTGACCAAAAAAAAGAAAAAGAAAAAAAGAAAACAGAATCCTGTGTTCCAAATCCGAAGTCACTAAATACATTATACCATACAAAACCTACAAAATGCAACAATTACAAACATTTTGTTCAACGCTGAACAATTGTACAGTATAAATTTATACAATACTGTTTTTTAATTTTATTTGGCACTGGACCACAAGATGTTTTCTTTACGTTTTAACAGAAACGTTCCACACGACAGCGTTTTTCTTAAAAAAGAAACCAAAAGAAAATCATTTAAAAAATAATAAATGTGACAGTATCATTGCAGTAGTTGTGATTCTCTGTTTGTTGCTCTGCAGCTTTTTTTTTCTCTTTACATAAAAAACAAAACAAACAGCAGTTATTATACTGAACATTCAAAGCTTTTTCTAATTGGAACATGTTGCAGTTACTGAAACGGCTCGGCTGGGGCCTGGAGGTGGGCGGGGTTACATTCAGGGGTGGAAAAGTTTGGTTTTTCTCTATTCAGGTTTTCTTTGAAAGCAGAGTGAAGAATAGAGAGACAAAGGAGAGGAGCATGGACTGGAATTATGACATTTATCCTGTGTGTGTGAGACTGTGGAGCTGCTGCTCACGGCGCGTCACGTGGCGCCGTGTTGGAGACACGATTGGATGGCGATTTAATGATGGAGCTCTCAGCTCTGATAGCTCAGTGCTTTCACAGTTGCCTCACTGATGTTGTGCATGGCAGTCGACCTAAAGAGCTTCTTCCATAAACCGGCAGACGTGTCGGCTTTGTTGATGCACACTCTGTCAATAACACTGACGACACAGAAGCGAGCACAGGGCTGAATAACGCTACCGTCTTGTTTGATAACCATAAACACACACTGACAACACACACATGCGTTTAAGTCACATGCATATGTGCTATGTTAGTCTACCCAACCCGTACCCGACAACTGGTTCAACATGCTGCCTTTAAAAAACATCAAAAGTGAAGAAAAAGCGGTTTTGTTCTTCACGCAGTCAAAAGAATAAAAGGTTTGCATGCTTCATATCTCGCCACAGCTTAAATAAACAAAAAAAAAAAATTATTATTATTTCACGACGTTTGTTCACTGAGCACTGAGCGCTCGAGACTACATGGGTTTGCTATACAAATGTAGAGGTGCACTTTAAAAATATCTACACGGTACTCAAATACTTGTTAAGACTACTTTTCTAATTTCTGCCTTAAGCTAGCGGGCGGTGACGGCCTCGCCGTCGCCGCTGCTGACGCGAAACACAGACAACGGAGCAGAGGGATGAAACAAAATGAAAACTACTGATCAGGGTGCTTATGCATAGTAGCGTAACATCACATGTTCTTGTTGGCCCAGCACAAAATATGAAACAATGTCTATCAAGTCTGCAAAAAAAATAAACAAAAACACAAACACACGTACACATTCTCACAGTAGAAAAGAGGAAAGCGGTACTCGTTCTGAGTGAAGGACAAACTTCACAGGTCTTCTCTGCAGATAAAAATGATCTTGCCTACAGTACTAAACACCATCATCTCTCTCGTGGTCTTGTGCACACTCTGTCTATTATACATGTTAGAGTGATGGAGGCTCTGTGCGGCCCTGGCCAGAGACGCAGGAGAAACAGAGAGCCGAGCAAAGACACTGACACAGAGACTCCAGTTTATACTGTGTATGTACAACCTACTGTAAACCTTCTTTAAACTTGGACATGCCTATAGGAGAACCGAGGAATTCAATTACAATCAGTGGGGTTTAATAACCTGATGGGACATCAGTCTTAGTTGGAGTTTGGAGGGTTTCAGATAAACAGCTTGATGGAGGGGTGTGGGAAGGCTGGGAAATTGGAGAGTGTCGCTCCTGTGGCCATCTCCTGTGTGAAAGTCCTCAGTGCACATTGAAAGGCCTGTCTTCTTCATCCTCATTATCCTGTCAATCTTCATCATCAGTCTGCTCCATAGTGGAGAGTTGTGGGCATTTAGCATCCCAAAGAAGCACTGTGGAGATACAAATGAAGATCATCGGTCACACACAGGCGCTGACATGTTAAAAACATGGCAGCGCTTTTATCAGCACTTCTGGGCTTCTTCCTGCTCAGAAGTGTGCGCTTCAACCACGACTGACAGGTCATATAAAAGCGACTGAGAGGCAGTCCCAGCTTATCTCCCATCTAAATTAAATCTCTAATCTTTTTCCCGGTTTGTTGCACTGGAAATAAAATCCTACATGCTTGAATATTCTGTCACATTTTAGAGCAGATTACGCCAGGCTAGATTGGTAAAGTTGCAGTCAATATTCTGTTAACCCTGCGAGGTGTAAGTGATCATACGTGCTAATCCTAATCCCACCCAGCACCAGCCGCTGGTAGCAAACGGTGCTTTGCAATGTTAAACTAAATTAAATACCTGAAACTCGATGGAGATCACCTACAATAAAACGCTGACTGTGTTTCAGAACATTTTTGCTTGTGTATCTATTATTTGACATTGTTGCAGCGAATCATTATCACATGATAAAATGTCTAAAACGCTTCCGTTACAGATGTGTCCACAGCAGAGACAAACACAAGCATGGCTATTATTATTTGCGTCAAACTCCTTATAACTGCACTGTCACGATTAAAAACTGGCATATAGTGTGAAGTTTGCCCTTTCAGCACCAGATCAAACAGACTCAGCGAGGCTGCGCCTTGCTGCTAGCTCATCTTACACTGGTCACGTGACTCGGACGCGCTTGGCTGATTCCTGCAGGTTAAATCGACCGAGAGTCTCTCGTTTTGTTTATGGCGCTGAATTAAAACAGAGCATTTAATTCTGTTTTAATTGAATTAAATACAATTACTACCAGCTACATCTGCTAATTCATTTTCAGAACAGGCTGTACTCGCTCACATATATTCTCCTCCTGTTCTCTCACTGGTCAGTTTAAACTGGTTTGTTGGTCCGGGCCAGCTGAACCTGGACTGCTAATAACTGGCAACAACACAAGAGGTCAGAGGTAAAAAAAGACAAAACAAAACACCAACACTATGTGTGTCCTCCCACACGTGAACTCTTATTATAGAGGAGTAATGTGGGCCCTCACACATGCTTCACAACATGTTTCTAATGTTTGGCTGATGAGGTGAAGTGGAGGAGACACATCTGATGAGAAGAACTTAACAGAGGATTCTTTTTTAAGAAGCTTGAATTTTGTGTTATACTTTTTTTTATACACACACCTACCTGTGTTAGCATTTACGTATAAATTCAAACGCCTGACTACAAAGACTTTTGCGTGCTCTGCATTTATTGGGCGTCTTGTTATCGTCGTGGGTGCTATAAATAGCTGCTGTCGTGTGCAATAGCCTGCTTTCTTAGTGTGAACTGAAGTGTTGTTTTTGCTTCTCATTTGCAGTTTGAATTTTTATCCCAGGTAAAACCCTCTCACTCTCATCGCCGCAGCTGATCCCCTGTTGCTTGTTCCTTCAGTAGTTTGATTTCTGTCCGTGAATCCAGCGTTTCCTTTTCTCCACTTCACGAGAGCCAAATTGCTTTTTCAATGTTGTTTTAATTGCCACGTCTAATAACCTGAGGTGCAAACTGTGATCTAGTGATGAGAATAACGGCATGTTCACATCTATTCACACCTAAAGATGGGAGAGGAAACGGAGTCTGCGTATGCGTATCACCGCGATCTCACAGGATGTAGACAGGATGCGTTGTTTTTTAAATTTTCTGAATCTACAGTTTTATTTATTGGTCTGCAGCATCTCTTTGGTCAATGCAACGCTCAGCTGGCACAGAAATGTGAGTTGCATTGCACATCCATTTGAGCTAATGTATCACATTCATCAATCAGCCGCAGCCACAACGATGAAATTCAAAGTTGACCTAATTTCAAGTTTTTTAAAGCAACAGATTTTTACCATAGCATATTTTCTATTTGCAGTGAGGCTGCAGACCAGGAAAAACTCCACTTCAGCAGAAGAGAACAACTTCAAGCCCGACTGAAACATGTTAAGGACAACATGGAGAAAGATTATGCTTACTGGAAACATGTGCTCTGCACAGATGAGATGAAACTAGAGCTCTTTGGTAGCAGAGAAGCTGCTTATGTTTGGAGAAAGAAGGAGACATACAATTCGAAGAACACCATCCCCACAGTGAAACACGGTGGTGGTAGTATTATGCTATTGGGACGTTTCAGTGCATCTGGAACTGGGAATCCTGCCATGGTGGAAGGAATCATGAAGAAAGAAGGCCATGCGAAGATTTTGAGAGAAAACTTCAAGAAGTCACCAGCAAAACTGAGTCTGGGCCATCGGTTTGTCTTTCAATACGACAACAACCCAAAACACACATCACTCCTGGTGAAGAACTACCTCTGGAGGAACAATGTGAACATTAATGGCCTGCACAAAGCCCAAATCTGTGTAGTGAACTGAAGACCACGGATCATGCCAGAAGACCATCAAATATGGAGGAGCTGGAGAGATTCTCCAAAGAAGCACGTGTGAGGCTCGCTGCAAACGTCAACAAACGACTGCAGGCTGTCAAACGGAAACAAAGATTTTTGTATTTCTGTGAAATGATTTTCTTTTCTGTGGGAAAAGTGAAACGTAATCCAAAATAAAGCTGGGATGTTTTGAAAAGCCGTGTTCTGTCGACATATCTACATTATGTCATTCTAATCACATCTCACGCTCCACCTTTTCATGATGTACCTGATATCTTTGAATTCCTATTCATCCAGGTGACTTTGATTAAAATAAAAAATTCTGTTCGATGTTGCTCTTACTCTACGGCAGCTCAGTGAGACAGGACGGTTGGGGAATTTGTGAACCTACAGAAATCATCTTCAGCTGTCAGCTGCAGGGAAGAGGTGATCATGACACGACAATGACTCTTATGGATCTTTCTCCACTGATTTCAACAAACCACAACCTCATCTTGTGACACGCTGCTGTCAGATTGCTGTAACTCATGTGGTGACTCACAGATCTCCTCTTCACATTTTCTGATTCTTGGCTCTCGAAGTTACAGCTGACACCGGGCAGGTTTATCTAGTAGTGCCGCAGCTCCTCCTCAGAGCCATGAAGACAGAAAAAAAGAGCGAGGTGCTCGCAGAAACATTGCAGCTATCCTACACACGGGGGCTTTAAAAAGAAGAAGCTTCTTCTGTGCACCAGCACCTGCTCCAAAATACCAAGCCACCTCCTACGAAGTCTCTCATGTCAGTCCATGAATTACACGCAGCCACAATGTCACTGACACTGTGGATGACCCATCCCACATCCTACACTGCGCACGCAGCCTCGGAATAGATTCCCTCCAGCAGATGTCTTCTCTGCCTGCAAGGCACAACCGTTCGTAGGAGAAGTGCGTTTGTTCCTGAGGCTGAACCTCAGCCCTCCACCGATCCGACCACACAGCAGCGCTGTCAGCGCACCCAGCACGACTCTAAACCGAGCACTCTTTGTTGGATCGCTGTTTCTTTTCACACTCTCAAGTTTAAATTTAAATGTAACTTAACTTTAACTTCAAAGATAGAGACAGAAGTAAATTTTACTGCTTAAAGGAGCCTTACAGGTTGTGTCGATGCCTCAGGCTTAGAACTGTCCAGCGCTGCTGGGGTCGCACTGCAACAGGCGCACGATGGAGGGGTCGCTCTTTGCTCCTTTGATGAACTCTTCCAGAGACAGTTTGCCTAAAAAAAATCAGAACAGAAATGATCTTTTTATAATTCATATTTACATGCACAGCATGAAGCTGAAGACGAAAGAAGCATATCGACCAAAACAGTCTGAGATAAAAAACAAACAAACTGCATTCGATGTTCGTGCAACACACTGGTGAAGCAAAATCCTCAAACAGGAAACGTTCCTGCGTTTGTCTGTGAAGTGTGACTGTGTTAGATCCAACAACATCTTAAATGAGATTATAACAATTTCAGCGTGAATCTCTTATTCTTATTTGGCAGCCTCTTTAGTTTCGAGGCTTTACAACCTGAACATCCTAATGATGTTCTGCTTCCCACCAAAAGGTGGCAGTGTTGAGACAGGTCCGCTCTTCTCTGATCACTAACAGACTAAAGCTATCTCCACTTGTGATTCTCATTACAAGAAGTAAAGGACGCTGCCATGCTTTAGTCAGTACGCTCTCTTGCTCCTGCGTTTTTCTCCCTTTCCCTCTCCATCACTGCCTCACCCACCCAGCCACAGTATTCACTAATTCACTATCATCCATCTCTCTCTTCCTCCTGTCTTATATGTGCCTCTCCTGTGCTGAGAGATCAGGACACAGAGCATCACTGATGCGTCAGAGAGCTGCACAAGTATCCAAAGTCTAACTGTGTGTGAATCTCAAGTGTGTCGTATGTGAACTGTGCTGGCGGTGCAGGGCCTCTTCGTCTTGTATTAAAGACGACTATGATGACAGCTAATCGGGTGTTAGTTACAAACAGCGTGCTCTCGTGGAATCACTCAAACTTTTTCAGCATGAGAAAACCATAACTATTTGGTTTATGCTGTGATCAGAAGTATAACCTGCACACTCACTCATAAATACAATATTTAGATTTAATACATGTGGTACAACAAAGAGTTTAACCTTTCATCCAGGGTGATAAACATCCTAAAGCAAATATCAGTGAGAGAGATCAAAGATCAATAATACACGGGGGATAATAGTCTTTGTGCCCTTTTTAAACTAGGCTGTGTGAAGTGTGGATAATTTCACCTGCTGAAGGTTTAGAGCCGCTACGTCAGAGTATGTCCTACCGTCTCTGTTGGTGTCCATCTGCCTGAAGATCTTCTCTGTCCTCTTCTCAGGTGTTGACTCGTCCTCGGGCATCTTCATCACGGACGACACCATCTTATATATTGCCTACAGAGAGACGCGCGCAGCAAGGTCAGCTGTGGAATTTATGCCTTCAGCTGTAGAATCTCACTCACATCTGAAACTGATTGCAGCTGACAGGCGCCATTCTGGCCGCCGTTTTTTTACCGGTTGACGCGACTTTTCATCGTCGCAGCAGATCTAATGAAACCTCTTGTCTGCTTCTGCCTGTGTGTATCTTGCGTTATGTGACTGGACAGGTTTAGTCTCTTTTTAAAATCATTCATGATAACTGAATGCTTTCTTTAATATTCAATGTTTTTACTGCTGATTAAACAATGAACAGCTGAGTGTGAGGTCTGTTTTGCTGATGTGTAAATAAAGGGAGGGATTCCTGACGCCGTGCTGAAGATTTGACCCCTTCTGGTCTGTAAGAGACGGTCTATTCTATTTATGTAACCAGGAGACTTTCTGGGTCATTATAAAAAGTCTACTACAAAACTACGATTTGAGCGGCTCACCTGCTCTCTCTCGCTTTCTCCATGCTTTTTTTTTTTAAAGGTTACCACATTTGCAAATGCATCATCTTATTTTTGGACACCACTAGAGTAGCTTTGCATAATTCACAGTTTATAATGATGCTTATTTAAACTATTCAAACTTGTCCTTGGTGCAGTCATCCCTTCTCTAAAAACATTGTGATTGGCTGTCCCTCGGACGTACGCCCTGGTCCATCTGTCCATCCGTCCTTTCACTTAAATACTTATCCAGTTGAGGGGTGCAGGGGGGGTGAGGGGTGGGGTACAGTGAGTAAAATTCCAATAACAGATCTGTCAGCACAGACGCAGCGGTTACATAACAGAATATACAATCACACGTTAGCTTTATCATACTGCAGGTAATCACATTAGGTTTTTATTGCTTTTCTTTCTAAAGCTGAAGTCTTAGGAAATGCTAGCAGTGCTTTTCTTTTCAGCCTTCAAAATCCCTGCTGCTTTTACTCGGCTTATTATACTCAACATCCATTCAGACCAAAAGCAACAAGGTCTTCCACTTTGTCCTGCTGTAGCGCGCCTTGACAGAGTTAACAGAAATCACCGTTTGGAAATCACTCTGAAGCAGAGAGCGCCAAACCCGAGAGAGTCCCCTGTGATATTTGCTTTATTGATATTAGGGACATTTATGGTGATGAGCACGCCGGTTACTGAGCATATTTCCACAGTATGTCCACCTGTTCAGACGTGATTCCAATATGCCAGCTTGTTGCACTGCTTCGCCACGCTGCGACTGCATATTTTCGCTTTAGGTAGCGAGGATTGGAGACCAACGCGCGGTCTATTTATCAGTGTTGTGTCTCCTTTGCTTTCTGTTGCATTGCAGGCTGTTTGGCAGTAAACAGTGAAATCACAGCCCACTCTATCTGTCTCTAATAAGGAGGTGGTTTTGAGGGGAATGGGAGCTGACATGCGAACAGATGGGGGATGATTGTGATTACAGTACAGCCAGAGCTTTATATGGGTGCTGGTTATGCTGCCTATTACCAAAGTGGCAGGGCCGCACAGGAGTTCAGGGACGAGAAGCAGCCAGAGTGATTTCACTTTGGACACGGGTCTGTTATTAAGTGGCATCCTTCAAGGTGCTGTGAGTAAAGTGAGCCGGTGTTGCATGTTAGGGATTTAGCTGCTCATCTCATCCAGCGGAGCAACACGCTGTACAATAAGCTCACGTTTCTAAATCCCCAAATTACAAGCAGCCAGTAAGAAGGGAAGCGACGTGTGAAGCTAAGGACTCTGAGCCAAAGAGAGTCAGAGGATTTTTGTTCAGAACTTTCTAAAAGGATGATTCTGTGAATACGGCACTTGTAAATCCCACTCGATGGTTTTCCAGTAAACTACTGTTTGCTTCAGCTTAAGACACCAGAGAGCGTCTCCGGGAGCTATACTGGTCTGTGCACTTAATTTGGTTGTCGGCAACACTTTGCCCCAACAACTTTTGTATGTTTTTGGTTATAATTGGATTTGTTTGGTTGTTCCAATGATGTTTTCCACAGAAACATCACAGGCTGTGTGTAATAGGCCAACAGAGGACAATCTTCTACTTATTTTAAAGGTTTAGTCACTGCTAACCAACTAACCTCTGTCCTTCCTGTCTCGAATTGCTTAAACATGAATTGAGCCGTGGGTTGGGGAAGGCCTCGGAGGGGACTGGCAGCGACTCCCAGGCCTGGCACATCCCCATGTACTAATGAAAAGTGAAGAAGGGAGGGTGGGGCATGAAAGCGAGAAAGAACAGCTTGTAGAACTGGGGGGTCGTAGATAGATAAGAACTGGATGGGGCGTGTTTGGAGGTGTTGTCCCGCTCCTCAAATTCTCCTTCCTCCTTCCTTTTTAATGTGCTCATAGATTATTTCAATAGATTGACATTTGAAATTAGGAAGTGTGTCATCAATTCATTGGAAAAGCGGGTATTTTTTCCCCCTACATAGTCACAATTATTGTTTGTGCAAATTTTCTAGAAATACTGTGATACAATTTTGAGGCTATATCGTGCACCTATCATTTTACTGAATAACACCGGCTTTATCCGAGTTAGCCTCCTAAGCCAAAAGTAAAGTTCCTCAGGCTTGCTCCTTTTCCCAGCCTGCATCCAAAGACAACAATCTTTGTCTTAATAAGTCAAGTCTTTCTGTGGTTTTGTCTTCACATATGACACCCTGCCAAATGCTGTATCCTCCCTACAGTAATTGCCTGTCTCCATCTCAACTCTCACTTCCCACTCACTTTAGATTCTTGTTATATCTCCTGGACTTTGCCTGGGCATATTTTTCTTCTCCGCCAGTAAATTTCTTATAATTCATCTGTAGCACCTGTATAGGTTTTTTTTCATTTGTAGAGTCAAGCTTCAACCATCAAGTAGTACCCATTGTACATCCTGAATGTCACAGAGAGAGAGAAGGCTCTTTTATACGCCTTGAGCAAGTACACAATAATGTCTCCAGTGAAGCTAGAAACAAAGGCACAGGTGTGTGAGGACTTTTTAACCTAACCACTTATAAATGTGATAAGAAGAAAAGCAGAATTGCATAGGGCTCTTGGTTTTTACCTTCCCTCAGTATAATACAGAAAGCGATGTGGGAAGGCACCATTGACCGAGGAAGAAATGCAAAGAGTGAGGGTGGGCTTCAACTTGGTCAGACTTATTTATGGAGCCGGCTGAGCACGGTTTGAGTTGGTCAGCAGTAGCTACACAAACACAACACAGAGTCTCTCGTATCACCCTCACACCACAGCAGAATATGTTTCCCACGCCGACTTTATCCGCTCGAGCAGCCGTCTATTCATCTACCCCGCTATTCTGTTCAGTCCCTTAAATTACTGGTATGAATGCTCTGCCATCTTCTTTTTTTGCCAGCGGAGACAATGGTCGTCCCTCTGTGCACGTCTGCTCTGCTGAAGGCGCCTCGTTTCAGATGAAAGGTAGAAAGAGGCTAGATATCAACTATTGATGAGACAGAGTTCAGATTTTGTCATTATCTGAAAAGGATGATCCGGGCTGGCTGTGATCCATCCAGTTCAATTACTCTCACAGCAAAGCTAATTATGAGCATCACCAGCATTTACACACTCTCTGCAGGAGAGAGCATTAGATAGCTGGGAAAGGTTGGCGCTCCCAGGCACAATGGCAAACGGAGGCGAGAGTGCACGGGAAATATGAAGACCCCAGTGGCAGGACAGACAGGGTCCTTAGAGTGAAGCACTGGCAAGTGACACAGGCTAAGACCACATGTAAGATTATATTCTCACATGATTATATAGAAGAGAATATGAATTACCATAAAAGAAGACAGAAGTGCTCATGTGACTATTGCACTTGGGTGAACAAGACGTAAAGGTCAAAGACACACATTATTATCTCCAAGTGCATACAAAGTTTTCTTTGGGCTTTGAGGATTGTTTCCATTTGTAAGACAATGTATTGGCTCTATTAGGATGATGTTCAGCATGTTTAACATTTAACAAGACACTGTCACAACTTCAGAGGTATTTGGTAAAGCACCAAACTTTTAACACGTGATAATGGTGCTAGATTCAGCCATTGGACCAACAAGGTGACTGCAATTCATTCTGAGCTAGACCTTAATGTATATACAAAACCAAGCAACACATGGATGCATTCCAGTGATGCTACAAGGAAATATCAGGGACTCAGAAAAGTCTACAGGCATTTGGATTGATAAGGCCAGAGAAGGACAGCAGAGCTACTACTGTTAACCTTTCACCATTATCACCAGGGCACAGAAAAACTGGATGCATTTACCTCTCATGAGTCACCTGTCGGATCTGCCGTCTAAATCCAGCTGCCGCCTGGATCAGGTGTCCCAGAATCCTCCCTTACTTAAGCTGAAATAGGCCTAGCCTGCTGGGGGCTTATGCTTATGCCGAGTGTTTCTTTGTGGCTCACCTCACCCATGTGTTTATACACCACTCTGCACGTAATCTTCAGCAGTTATTAAACTCTGGCTTACTCTCTTACGATATGCCCTTTTGTCCTATCTCTCTCCTCTTTCTCCTCATCTGGTCACAGCCCCTCCCTCAGCCTGACTGAGGTTTCTTCCTGTTAAACGGGAGTTCTTCCTTCCCACTCTCACCAAGTGCTTGTTCATGGTCTTATTGTTGGGGTTTCGTTCTAATATTTATCTCACAATATACAGCACCTTCAGGCATTATTTAAATAAAGCTGAACTGAATGCAAGCTTTTTCTCTGCAGAGGCAAGGGGCTCTAAACCAGACCACAAACCAAAGACGAAAACAGATGAATATAGTGTGAACGTTTGCACGTGCGGCAGAGAAATTAAGATGGCACTGAGTTCTTCATAACCATGCACTTTAGTAAAGCGCTACGATTTGCAACATACTTGCACTCACACGTGTTCCTTCAAAGTTCAATAATATTCACATCAGCTGAATAGACGTGAGCATCTGAGTCACTGCTTTCTGTTCTTTTGTCCTTGTGAACAGTGCCACCTTTTACTGGGAAATGGGCAGAGGGTTTATGGCGTCAGTGTGTAGAAAGAAGTGACAGTGTGAAGTCTGACTCATAGTGGTCTTAAAGTAATGGGACTAATTTAGCCTTGAAGCAATGATAGCTGAAGCAACACGGCCCGGCTCAGCTCTGGTCTAGGGCCTCGTTATCTAAACAGCGGTGCAGGTTATGCTGAGAGAAATTAAAAATAAAGCCACCATGCATGAAAACAAAATCAATTATATTCACAGCACTTATTGTTATAGATGCCAACATGAACATTTTTAGAGCATCAAAGAGTTAATCCACAGCACGCTGGATGGGATGACTCACAGACAACCCCAAACACAAATGTCACCGAGCTGCCTCGTGCCTTAAACTACTCAGACCGTGTTAGCATCAGTATCAGTTTTTATTTCATTACAATTATCCTCCAATATATCACTGCCTAATTCATTTTAGTCACCTCCTCCTCAGCCATACAGAACCATAGTAACACACACAGATGTATATTCACGTACACACACACACACACACACTGCATTGCTTTTGGTTTAATTTGTAAAAATAATTGCTTCTTCTCATTGCGTCCTGTTCTTCCTTCATCCCGCCTTCCCCTCATTATCAGAGTACCCAGCATAAATGGCCTGTTTTGAAAATGGCTCATACACTGAAGATCACATGAGAGTAATTTGAGTGAAACTGCAGTGGGAGAGACTGGCCGGCATGTAATTGTGAAGGAAGTCAAATATAAACTGTGTTTGTGCGTGTGTACATGAAATAGTCTGTTTACACGAAAGGCTTTTGCAGGAAATGCCACCCACCCTCGGCTTTCATCCTGCTTTTCTGTCTTGAAGGTGAGCTGTACCTGGCTACACGGATCAGAAAGCAGATGTTGAATTTTTCACAGAAAAAAAAAAAGTATTCAGACTCTTAAAATATCCTTCTCATTTCATAATTTGCATTGAATTTCATCTGTTTCTTTTATTTCTTTTCTTGGATGTTTGAAAGTCTGCACAGTGTGCTGCGCTTTTTAGTCTGCCTTCGTTATCTTAATAAATAACAACAGGTGAGCAAGCATTGTGATTTATATAGACGTGTCTCCTCATCTGCTAGGTGCTGTAGCTTATAGCCTGACTTCCACTTGTTCCTGTAAAAGGTGTGAAGCAGAGGGAAAATCTGCTCTTCTCCTATCATGATAGGGCTACAAGCCACATATAAGACGGAGCTGAGCTAATTAATCTCTGACTGTTTCCAAAACTGCTTTTACTTGGCAGCACAATGAATGTTTCCAATCAATCCAAGTGTACCTTTTAAGTACACTGACATTTTAATGCTGGCAGTAAATAAGGCCCTGGATGACGTAGCTCTCGGAAATCATGTCGATGTGGAGGCACATCCAGCACCATGTCTGTATGAACGTCCTTTCTCTCTGAATGAAGCTCTTAAAGTGCTGCCCATGAAGAGTGTGTTAAGGATTCAGCGGCATGTATGTTACCTGGAGGCCACAGTGATGTGAGATGTTCTCCCTGGAGGGAGCTTGACTCACCTGCACAATCTCCAGCATCTCAGCTTTACTGATGTACCCGTTCCCGTCCAGGTCGTACATACTGAAGGCCCATTTCAGCTTCTGCTCCAGCTTGCCGCGCGACGTCACGCTCAACGCGATGATAAACTCCCGAAAGTCTATTGTCCCATCCCCGTTAGCATCGAACGTGCGGAAGACGTGTTCGGCAAACTTTGAAGCGTCTCCGTAGGGGAAGAAGTTACCGTAGATCTTCTTGAACTCCTCCATGGAGAGGTTCCCGCTGGGGCAGTCCCTGAGGAAGCCCTTGTACCACTCCTGGATCTCGTGCTCGGTGAAGTCGGTGCTCTCCAGCAGGTCCTGCATCACCTCAGGGCGGAGCTTGCTGTTCTGCTTCCCCATGTCGTCGGTCCTGTCAATCACTCAGCTCACAGCTGGGAACACAGAGAAGACAGTGAGCTTGATTTTGCGATGTGACAAAAGTAACAACGTACTTCTAGCGTTAACCACTGTTAACCACTCTTTGTATTATACTATAATTCCATGAGTCATATCCACGAAGAACAAATGTCTATTATTGTGAGGTTTTCCACTGAAAAGTTGCTCAGTTTCTACCCTCCAAAACTCAGTTTTGGGCCTGTGCTGTGTCATCGACTGGTAAAATCAAATGTGTCTGTTTTTCTTGATAAAGTACAAATTCACATTTGGACTATCAGCTGCGCAGACGAGCTAGCTGCCGTGTCCTTTAACGGCTTCGCCTGATATGAAGCAAAAATGTAAGCAAACCCCTCAGACGTAACGCTGATCACTCCTTTTTAAAAAAAAAAAAACTAATGGAACTTTCCATGGAAAATAAAAATAGCTCTGTTTACCCCGAGTGCAGACAGCACCAAAAGTACACGGGTTTAATTACGCTATAAAATCTCCGCAAACACACTTAACTGGGCTTAGATGTGCTGGAAGGGAAAGGCAGTACAGTCAAATGATTTGGAGACTGAGCTGCTTAACAAACACAGTTCAGATTCATAACCTCTCGAGAGAGACAATTTCTCTGTTGTCTTCCTGGAAATAGTGCTATCAGTGTTTGCGGTCCAGATCTTTATGAAGAGGATAAAGCTTTACGATCCCCATCTGCAGGCTCAGGAGCTGAAACGTCCATGTAAAGTGAGAACGTTTACTTAAAATAGCGACAATGATGATTCATTAACTTTGGGCCTTTATTTGAGCTAGAGCAAATGGACCATTGTATTACTCTTAAGACAGTAAAAACGGCAGTGCTCATGAAAGCTGCTCATCAGATTTCTTGTTGAGCAATTGGTGACTGCTAGCTGAGAAATTATAGGATGACGGTGTACATGAAACATCACAGGGAGCAGATGTTCATTTGTGTATTTACTTTATTCTTTTATTTGTCTTGAAATCACCCAGTATTTCACTGTTTCCTAGTTAGGCTATATAAAATCAAACTGCTTAACAACTGGGTCATTTATTAACCTCAAATACCTAAGCACACTGTTTCTTCTTAAATGTCCAATCCCAAGAGCAACCGCGTTATAAAATGCTACTTTTGTTTTGCCTGTATTTAATTACGATATTATTTCTCAATGACACCTTATTTATTTTCTTTATTACTGCACTGGAGCGTCAGTGAGACATGGAAATCCTGACAAGTACAGCTGTGAGTAGGTCTTATCTACCCTTTTGGTGACACAAACAGGAAGTGCTTGCTCCTAATCTCAGAGAGATTGCGCTCTCATTACGCCAACTCTACTGTCAGTGTGTATGTGAGTGTACAAAATATGCACAGGCATATTTCAGTATGAATGCAATCAAAGTATATTTAGAAGTACCAAGATAGGATGACTGCATATGCTTTGGAATTGATGTATTGAGGTTGTGTGCATTTGTGTACAGTATGTATTCAGCTCCGTGCGATGTGCTGTTAGGCCTGCCTTGGCCTGCACTCTGAAAAGGAAATGAGTCACTTATGTCCTCAAAACCACCATGGATAAAAGCATGTTTTAGGAAACCATAGGAAATGAAAGCCTCTTTTTTACGTCACGACGAACAGCTCGTTCACAGTACTTAGCTGAATACTGCAATCTCAGAGAGAAATGAGGAGGAAAAAAGAGAAGGTGACTTCTTTGCAGTCCAACCCACCAGCAAGTTCAGGTCATATCAAGGTTTGACTAAGGCTGTCACCGAGGAAAAATATCCCCAGTGAGAACGAGGCTATTTGAGGAGTGATAAGTTAAGTGAGTGCTGAAACAGCCATGCCCTAAATCACGGTACAATAATTAGGCGGGCGTTGATAAAACAGCTACCACTTCTCTTCAGTAAACATGGCTATGAAAAGTGCCCTGATGCCTGGGTGCTACGGTCATAATCAAGTGCTTGAGTACCATGTGACTGATGACGCTTATACAATCTCCTTTATTTACTTTTTACTAACACGGACACGTAGGGCACAGCAAAGAACTGCAGCGTACTGAAAATGTGGGCCGAGGAGATGGCGCAGAGTTAGCCGACACCGTATGCACGCTATAATTTGAAGTATGAATTCTGACAGAAGTTAAATTAGATTTAGATTAGATTAGATCAAACTTTATTTATCCCGAAGACTAAAGGGTCAAAAGGTTTGCAGCCATTTGCACTGGTGATAAATAGTATGCAGAGTTTGAACTTCTCTCCTTTTTGTTTGCCACACAGCTGTTTCTCTAGCTTTTCTGTGAGCAACCAAACGCAGCGCTACGAAGGCCTGCAGGGAGAGACTGTCCCCACATCTAAACAATTATCATGTCTTGCCTCATGATATCACAGCTGGCTTTTTCTCTGAGAGCGGCCAGTATAAACACTGTACCTCCAACATGGTCAGACATCACAAATTCATTTTCTTTTTCTTTCTAACTGCTCTAAAGGTGGTCTTAAGCCCAGCTGTACTTGGAGCTACATTCTTAAGATGCAAGGCTGACATGTTCACTGTGTTTACTCTCACGGTTTAGTGCAGCTAAGCTGATGAAGATGTCATCAGTTTTGCAATATAACTCAAAGCACCGGACAAACTGGTAACAGCGCTTTGCCACAACATGAATGGAGTTCGCTGCAGTCCTTCCCTGATATTACAATTATGTGATTTTCTTTTTAACACTTACTCAACCAGGAAATGAACTTCAAGTGAAAATTGTTGCACTAGGTCAGAGTTTTCTCAAATTTTAGTCGTTCCTGTGAGAATCGCTGAGGCTGTATAGTATATACAGTTATGAGAATCCATTCATTTACATTTCTGCAAGGCTGTCATTAAACTGTAACTCGCAATCTGTGACTCTGTCAGCTCAGAACAGATTGCATGCTGACGTGATTCAACTTAACTTCACTGAGCTGCAAACTGACTCGTCTTATTGCCGTTGTTATCCCGTTTTGATGGGCCAAAGTTGCTTTGAAGATGGCAGCTGGTTGCGGACCTGTTCCCCTTCTTCAAAGAAACTCTCTGAAAGAATCATGTCATCTACTGAGCTACAGAATAAAGATGCGACAGCAAGATGTTCATTAGAATTTCAGTCTTAGACTAGATGCATTCAGACTTATATCATGTTCAATGCTGTAAGGCAGATCAGAGGTTTTACAATGAATATTTAAGGGATCACGAATCCAGAAGAAGGTAATGGAAATAACACTTTATACACTGGGAATCGTGTGTATCTTTAGAGAACTTCCCTGCAAGCTGTTGGTTATGGTAGATGTTACACTGTGAAGGTGGCAGCCATGCTGCTAATGTAACCAAAAGTGGCTGAAAAGCTTGGACGGAATATGAAACATTAAGCTATTTGTTTCTGCACTTTCAGGTGGTTTCATTAACGTTTCAATGGTGCAGTCTCCTTTTATTAGATGATTCACAGAAAGAAAGAAATTCAAGGCCTTTAAAATAAATGAAAGGAAATGACGGACACGTGCGATTTTCATTTTTACTTCTTCGAAGCAGGTGAAGCTGAACAATTAAGGTTTTGGTTGAATAACTTTCAAAAACTCTGACTTTGTGCCAATTACCACACTGACCGAATGTTTAAGGTGCCGCTTCAGCAACTGACCCTCGGAGCGGTTACACCAGAGTGTGTCGCCAAGCACTTCATCTAATGAAATCCACAGCCGTAACCCTGTCCGCTGCTCTAACGCCGGCCTGCGTACACACACACACACAGACACATACACACTTACAAATCTGTAATTAGTGACCCGCTGTGCCCTGCCACCTGTTATTATACACTCTATTTCCAGCACGTACATATACGCTCACACAACCCACACACCCCACACACCGCCGCAGCCATGAAACCACTCTGTCAGTCCTGATGACATGCTTAGCCAACCGAGGATGCTCCTGGCAACCCACTTGATGATGACATGGATTTTCAGCTGAAGCCTGTATGTGTTTTTTTCCGGCCCACTGGAAGTTCTACGTTTTGTGGTAGTTACAGCTTCATGTGGTCTTTTTTCCTCCTTTTTTAAGACCAAAAAGTTCCTCAAGAAGAGAAAAACCAAAACTGGCTACTTCTCCTACAGTGGATAGCGCTTCTTGTGGATAACATACCATTAATAAACTAGTGTTACTGAAAAGTGATTTTCGCTATCCGTGGTAAAAATACACAACTGGAATTGGAAACACTGACAGCAATTCAGACAGATATGTCTATGTATACGTACTGTACTGTGCATAAAGGATTGACAGCAGCTGACATTAAAGCGAGTAGGCACTGTGAGTGACAGGACACGTGTCTGAGCTTCTCAAGGCTGCCGCATGCTTCAGTGTGCTCTTCACAATGTCACATAATGGAAAAAGCTGCTTTCTTGCATTTCAGGCTGGGGGTGCTAAGTCCTCATAATACATCCTTCAAAAACAGTCTACACTCTTGTGCTAGATAGGCCAGTAGACGGTCCAGTTCTGGGCTTCTTCTAAGCTTTAATGTAAGATGTAGTTCCAAGCATGCCTAGGAACCCAGGGAAGTCACTGTCATGAGCAGAACATCTACTGTGTAGTGTTTCCCCACTGTGTGGAAGATGGTCCTGGATTGTGGATTGAGGCCAACGTTGGTGATTTTTGCTGGATTTTAGAAAGTTTAC
Source organism: Pelvicachromis taeniatus (assembly GCA_015108175.1). NCBI lineage: Eukaryota > Metazoa > Chordata > Actinopteri > Cichliformes > Cichlidae > Pelvicachromis > Pelvicachromis taeniatus. The sequence goes on from VURO01043932.1 coordinate 25,056, forward strand.
ACTCTAGCAGTGACCCGCAGTAGTTGAATTTTTTTTCAGCTGTTCATCCTTCTAGAAGTCTTTTTATGATAATCAGTTTGAAAGAATTCAAGATAAGCAAAGTTATGTCTGAGCATCCTATCTTGGTTTCTAATTATTACACATGGAAAAACATCCAATTTCAGCCTCAATGTAAACACAGGCATTTAGTGAAGACCTGGGCTTCATACAATCTTTAAAATCACCACGGTTCCAAGACACGATGGGGGCTTGGCTTAATCCAGCTGACCCTGGGTAAGAGGTGGGGAACATGTTGGACATGGTGTCGCAGGCACAAAAAGTTCGAGTGAGAGCATCAAAGACACTTTTACTGTTCAATTAGAGGGGGTAGCTAAGTAAGTAGAGTGGCCACTCCTTGATTGGAAGGTCGGGGGTTTGAATCCACCCAACGGCTACCCTGAGGTACCCTTGAGCAAGGTGCTGTCTCTACACACTGCTCCCCGGGCGCTGGATTAGTAGCTGCCTACTGCTTCACTAAGTGAATGGGTTAAATGCAGAGAGAACATTTCGTTGCCTTGTGCAGTGACAATAAAGTTGAATTCTTCTTCTAAATTTGACTTCTGTCAGCTGATTTGTTTTGTAGTTGTTGCAGGGAGAGGGAGAAAGCAGCGGCAAACAAACTATCATTAAAAATGAACACAGTCATTCAGGTTGAAGTAAAGTCTATGCACATCTGGTTGAGTACGGCTTGGATTCACATTCACAATTTACAGTCCTTTCAGCTTTACTGAAGAGAGTTTCACTTCCCCAGAGGACAAAATCATTTCTTTGTAAAACAAAGGCTGCAATCAAACTGTATGAATATGTTTATGAGACAGTGATCGGCGAGAATGCACATCTCATATTCTGTAAGTATTTATTCTAGATTAGATCTAGATTTGACTTTCGACTTTTTGATTCATAAACTCCTCACCTTCCTCTTACACCTTGTTTTTCCATTATTCAAATGATCTTCATCCTCAGCATTATTTCAACCTACACATGACCAGCTCTCTCTTATGAAGCAATTCCACTGCAGTTACCATAGTAACAGTCAGCAAAATCTTAGAGCCATTGATGAGATTTCTGGCTGCGTGCACACCAGACACATGCACATGGGTAAAAAAGCACACACACACACACACATGGTACTCTCAATCAAATACACTGTGCTCTGTGTGTAGGTGTACTGATAATGGTGGGGGTGCAGAAATGTGAGGTGCAGTACCAACTGTGGTTAACTGCCTAACAAATTCAAAAAAGGTAATAAAGTGGAAAGAGAAAGTAAAATAACCATAATCACAACTGGGTAAAATTGCCCAACGCTACAGTGGTCTGCATGAATCCTCCATTTGAAGCATCCACTTAAGCCCATTCACTGTTTTATACACCGATCAATTCCAGATAGGGACGTGCAGCTTGGTAACTACAGTTCTTATAATTCCTTGAGGGATGTAAACAGGAAATCTAATGCTGCAACATCTCAAGGCCAGATTTTGTCTATTGCTGCCATTCTTCTCATGCCTGCATTCACACTAACACGTACAACTACATGCAATGCACAAGAAATACCTGCATGGTGGACCTGGAGCTGTCACAAAGTCGAGTGGAGAATGATGTACACTTGTCATTCTCAGTAGCAGAAGAGGAGAAAGCACCAAGCAAGTTTTGTCCAGAAGGAGGAATATACTGCAGATGGTAATATAAACGTTAGCTTGCTAAGCACAGCAGATTATCTGTTTTTTTTAGACACTGATGTGTGTGGATTGGTTGGACACGTGGTCTAATAAGCCTGAAGGATGTAGAATTTTAAGAATTAATACCAGTATCGATATTTGGCAATTTAAAATTTGCAGAATATCATCTGGTGGATAAACTATGCAAACTCAACACGGCTGAAGGATGTTTCTCCTGTCTCTTCTTTACTCTTTTATTTGAATTTATTAGCTTTTATACGTGCAGATACCAATTGACTGCTAAATACCTAATATCAGCCGATACTACTGGCCTGCAGATAAATTGGTCAACACTCACACACTATGAGGTAAGTAAATAGTGTACACAAGATCAAAGTGTACTAGCAAAAAACCCCAAATTGAGGCAGAATGTTTTTATTCAAAGTACACAAAATCAGCTGTAAAATTGTTGCTTGAAATACTGTTTTAGCTGCGATCGGTGATCGCTATAATTTCCGTTCCTTTCTTACACACTGACCATTTTAGGAAAACCTTCAGTTAATGAACAAAATCGACCCATTCATTTAGTCATTGTTTCTTAAAAGTCTATAAAAATATATTACCATACTTTAAAAGATGTTGCTGTTTTTTTTTTTGAATTATTATAATAAAATGATAAAATAGCAATTCTTTTGTCCTTTCAGCAGAATGTAGTTCTGTAATCCTTATTTAAAATTTGTATAAAACCTACAAAATGATTCTTTTGTCATTTTACTCCTGTATGTTTTTTTTTTATCAGCTCGGTCATGTGTAGTAAGCTACATTTTAAACCATATGGCTCACAGTATCCTGGAAACCATTAAAAATAAAGAACTGATGTAATAAACTAATAATTTCAACTATCAATTTCTGTGTGGACATTAAGCTAAAGATCCTAATTACTTAATTAATTAAAAATAACTGAAACTATGCCGGGACTGTGACTTCATAGCAAAAGGTCTCACCTAAACAGCTCTAACCTTTGGCTGCAGTTTTAGCTGTGGGAAACCTCAGCAGTGCTGCTGTTAGCCTGATGATACCTCTTTGGCTAGCTATGGGGTACAGCTTGTTATATGGTGAGCACCCTAACCACCCTATCTTCCAAAATACTACTATTTAGTCTTCCATCAACTATTTACGTCTAACCTTGTAGCACTGAGGTGAATAATTAAGAATAAAATGAGCTAATTAGCTTAACGATATCTTCTAACTCTGTTCAACCTTGTAAATCCTGTATTTCCTGTATATATGCCTGGATGCTCTAAATGACTGTAACACCTTGGAGAACAGGTACATCTATTAATGCAATGTATCTGGTATAATTTGTATTGTAATGAACTTTCACTGGTTCTCCAACTGAAGGGTGCTGAATTAGCATTTGAACATGGATATGGCTAGTCACGTCAGACTAGCACAGTAGTGAGCTCCCTGTGTTTACGGTTTTATTCATTCAACAGGGATTGGAAAGAAAACCAGAATCTCTCGAAACTGCTGCTTGGAATGAAAGCACATTAAGAAATACATTGACTCACACCATTTAGGTAATTCACCAGATTACTATCTAGTATATAGATAGTAGTTTCAATCACAGCCTCGTCTCTGGCCTGCTGCGGTCTTCAGTACCTCCATGTAACTCCTTTGCTTATACAGATAAGAGAAAATACGTCTGTGTTTATGTGAGGATCCAGAGTGTATCCGGAAAAGTTCTTCTGATTCCTGCTGTTCTCTGATCTGCTCAAACTACAGCAGAGTCCTGTCTCCCTTTTACTCTCTATCTGATGGACACCCACCACAAATCGTACATACACTATAATATATGGAATCGGTATTATGCAATGGTGTTGTTAAGGTTTTCATTAAGTGCAGGGATACTTCATTTGGGAAGCTTTCTTCTATTTGCTAAAGCACTTTGCATGACTGCAAATTTTTAATTCATGGAACTTTTATGTTTATATGCAGCATTGATCTGAATGGAAATCCAAGTGCAAATGCAAAATCTGAAAGGGAAGGCAGTTTGGGATGCAACCCCTGAATAAAACCTATATATTCATCAGATCTCCAAGAAACTGTGACGTGCAAATATAAAGCAGTCATTTAGCTTTTTTAAGGACAGCGATTGAAAAAGAAATGAGAGTATTGTTAAAAAAAAACTTTTTTTAGAAACATCTGCAGCAGTTTAAGTCTCCAGAACAATGGACAGCAGGAATGAAAGGGGAGGGGGAGTACAACAGAGAAGGACACACAAAAATAGAGTTTAAAATAAGAAAGAAAATGCTGATGAATGGATGACTGCTCGTTCTGCTTATATCCTGCTGAGCCTGAGGAAACCCACCTCCTGCCCCAGCAGGAAAACTGTACAACAATTCAAAATATTCATCACTCAACCAAGGGGTGTGTGTGTGTGTGTGTGTACACATGTTTCAAATTAATCTTCTTTAACTACAGTAATAAGTCAAATTTCTAACCACTCTGTAACGTCCATTGGTACCAAAGAGGCCTCCAACTGGCTCATCAGTAGGTGGATAGAAGGTGACTGTAAAGTGGGACATATGAGTTTGCAGTAGTTGGAGTGCAGCCTCCCTTTCTAGGATCTAATTCCTTGTTTCATTCCCGTTAAATCACTACTTAATCAGAGACAGCATTTGAAGTCTTGTCACATTGATTGTTGCTGCTAGCTGGTTAGCTGCCCACGATCGTTATTTTCAGCTGTTATACTTTTAAAAGGCCTTCTTAGTCTTCATTAGGTTGCCATGGTAACAGACCTGATAGCGGGTGGATGAGTAGGCAACCGCACACACTGTAGTGTCTATTGATTTAGGAGCAAAAGGAGCGAACCAGTGAGATGCACAAGATGACACACTTCCTCAAGTCAATTTTATAATCAGCTTAAAGGTTATGTAATTCAATCTCTGAAGCTGCAGTGCAGAGATCTGTGGCCACGCTAAAGGTATTAAACATTCATTATTATTAATAATTATTTATACAAGCTTGTTTATTAGCATTAGATGTACAAATGTATAATGGCCCAATGAACCTGTAGAATAACAACAACGTCTCAGCTGGTTCAACTCTATTGGCTGACTGTTATGAGAATCAGGTCTGGTTGCATGCCTGTGTGGCATCTTGTTCTTCTCTTCTGTGTCCGGGAGAAAGCGACCCCTGCCTTGTACTCTGAGGTCGTGTCTAATTTGCTTGGCTCTCCATCTGCGTAGCCCTGGTGGGAGCGCTCTGTCTGCCTGGCACTGGATCACTGGACCTGCTAAATTGGTTGGATGACTAACTCCTGAGGCCCAACAGGGGGAAAACAAAATAGATGTTTGCCCTGCTGTTATTGTGGTTATTACTTCTGCTGCTAAATTTCATTCAAGTGAGTTTTTTCAAATCCCAAACAGACCCCATTTAGCTCAGCTACTAAGCTTTCCAGCTCTGTGTAGAGGTTGTCTTTGTCAGAGATAAAAGCCCAACTTCAGCTTGGTAGCTAATTAAGCTAAACATAAATCTGTAAACTTGCTTAAAACTTTAGTCACATTTCTAGTTCACATATATTTTAATACAAGAACCCAATGAAAAGTCCTAAAATCCTAGCTATTTCATTCCACCATATGTCTATTTTCAGTTATTAGCCTATACATTTATAGGTATAGGTAACTATCATTTGTGATTAATAATAAAGTATAAAGTTAGTGACGGTGATTATAAAGCTGTGTACCACCACATCACAGCACTGTGGAATGAACCTTTAAATGTTCTCCCTCAGACAACTCAGGACAACTAATGGCACAGGCTCATAGTGACATTCCAACAGTACAGGATGACAAAATAGCTCTCTAAGAATAGCAGTCATATTGAAATCATTCCAGAGGTGGACTAGAACACGAACTTGACATAGAAATCACCCAAATTTCCAAGATTTATTTGACTTTTGACTTTTATGGGCTGATTCCCAGAATTTACATGTGGTCGGTTTACATTGTCATAACTGGTGCAGACATCAGTTCCCAGATCCATGTGGATCTGGGAAAAATCTGAACTAGATGTCAACCTCATATTCCACGCAAAAGGAAGCGAACAGATTAAGCAGCTTGACATTTTTCCATCACTATAATGTCAACTTTGCCCATGTTATTCTTTTCACTCCAAGTGAATTTTCCGTATAAATGATGGCTGATAAAAAAAAAAGAAGAAGCGCACCTGCTCAGTACAAATTTGACATGGCTGTAAACTGTGCTGAACAGAAACAGATAAAGGCTGTTTGCAGAGTAATTATAAGAGCAGCTGGGGAATGTACGTCTGTTAAAGGACTGAGGGCGCGGCCTATAACACTGCAAGCACTGATGAGAGAAAGAGTGGGAAGAGAGAGAATGTGGGCAAAGCCTGGAGTCTGGAGATGGTTCTGACTGAAGAATGCCCCTGGGGATGCAACAAAGCTGGCTCTGCTTCCTGTGGTGTAAGAAAATATAGAAACAGGATATAACATCACGGAAAATAACAAACAGCAGGGAAGTTACATCACAGTGTGAGGGTCAGGGGTCAGGATTAACCCGGGGAACCGGGTCGTGTTCAAGAGAGATTTTGGGGCATTAAGATTTCTGGATATTCAGACTGTCAGTCAGCTTGAATAAGTCTTGTTCCAGGTAAACTGAGATTTTCTAACTGTTTGATATAAAAATAGTTAGCTTTAGTTTTATTGGAGCTTAATCCTGTACATTTCAATCTGTTGCCGAGTTAAGAAGGAGAGATATTTTAGGTTTGTGGGAGCAGTAATAACACCGGCCATTTGGTTGACAGAAGAGAAAGAAGCGCAGCAGCTAGCAAACCAAAGAAAATATTAAAAGCACCTGACGGGGTCTGCAAGAACAAAAAACCCTGCAGAGTAACTGAGTGAACATCTGATTCCAAGACCGGAAAGAAGCGTGAAATTTATACTTATTTATGAAACGCGTTCCTTAATCTAACCAGGTTCAGACTAAAGGATTTAGATACTGTTAATCATCTTGTGATCAACAGTTGCTGATCACTGATACAGCTAACAAACCTTTACCTTTAGGTTTTAAGTATTAAGTATATATTAAGTATTTCTTTCTTTCTTTCTTTGTTTCCCACATGTCGCTTAGACGAGTTCACCTGTGCGTTGGCCAGACCGGGTTTTGTAAATGTCAAGTTTACTGTAACATTTGTTCCCCTTTCGCTATGACTGGTATGTGGCTTTGTAAATACTCACCCTCCCGCACTAATGTGAACATTCTGCGCATAGCCTTCTTTGCAGAATGATGTCTTCCAGCATAGACTTACACAATCCTGATTTGCTGTTTTTTAAAAAAAAAAAAGACATAATAACACTTAATTTATATATATTGATCTCACAAACACACAAATCTATGTTTGTCCTTCAGCAGGAGATAAAAGCTGAGTAACCACCAAACGCACAAGGAAACCACCTGCGATATGATGAGGCAGAACAAAGGAGACACACATTATTGTGTATGAGTGGGAAACAACCACTGCAAACTGCATTAAGAGGACAGTGTATCGTAAAGCGTTAACCACAACTGTGCGCAGTGTCGTCTGTTACTGGCAGCAAACAGGTGCTACAATGTAAACGCAGACGCAGCTAAGTGATTGGAAATCGTTCCAAAATGTAATCTTTAAAAAATGTTACACATCAAGTCTGTTTGTGTATCTTAGTAAAATACTATTTTGAATAAAGGCCAAAAGTGGACAGTTTGCATCGTGTCGTCACAAAGACAGAGCTGGGAGACACAGGGCCTCAGTCACAAATATGTGAAACTGAATCAGCCAGAAAAGGCAGAGCTTCGTAAAGTGTTTCCTCTGGAGTGGTTAAAAAAAGCTCCAAGTGTAATGCTCGAGACTTTTTAGTGGATGTGTTTAAAAAGAATAACACAAAAGGAAACTACTGTGCGGATAACTGATCACACACTATGAAAGCAAATCCTAAACAGTGAGGGAAAGTCGTGAAGAGGATTTGTCAAGTGGAAAAAGACTCACAATCTATGACACACTAATCTGCGTGGACTTACAGGAGTTCTGTAACAGCTCACCTTTAATATACAGCTTGAGATCAGATTTTCCAACCTGATATTTAAATTCAGCATTTGTTTTTAGTGACAATTCAGTGATAGTGCTCATCTGCTTATGCCTAGCAAGGCATGCACGCTGCCTGCCAAAGGTCTCTGCGAGCACGGAGGAATTCAAAGTAGCCATGGATGTGAGATCCATCACGTAGTTCCCACCACCCAGTTATTTGGATTGATCCCGATGGGATATCATTCACTCGCTGTACTGTGAGTTATTCAGTGCATTTAATGTGACATTTAGAAAAAAACAAAAAACACCTCTCGAAAACTAAAAATTCTTATTAAGAATGTAACATTTTGTTTGCTGCTGTTCTTGGATAATGTATTTGTTTCATGATTATTTCTGACTAAACAGTAGAGGAAAATATATATCAGGACAGAAAGATTTTTAAATGTAAGAGAAAATTACACAAAAAAGCAAAGTTAAAAAAACAACGCCGATGGTCTGATCAGACCAACAACAGTAAAAAAATAAGAGCCACTTATTTATGCCACATTCTGTATTCGTTTCTTTCAAGTTCTCAAATTTTACAAAACATGTTTGACTTGCTTTTGTTGTACTTTGCGTTACTTTTAATCCTCACCGCGTGCGCTTCTAAGTTCCTCATCTCAGTCAGGCGATCCTCGGGTTTCTCCTCTAATAGTCTGTGCACGCTTTCTAACGGCATCATCGTCTCCATCTTGCTAACATGGAAAGCAACGTTGCATCACATGCGAGAGTCAACATCAAAGGTCTCTTTGTAACAAGAGCAAAAACAACCAACAACCAAACAAACAAATAACCCACAAGAATATAGATTTTTTCCCCCGAATGCCCATCTCTATTATTATAAGTGAGTGAGCAACCACAATTATGGAGTGTCTGGCAAGTGTTGCAGTTCTGCTGGCAAAAGTTGACTTTCTTAATACTTCACTGGATGAGAACTGAAACTCAAGGACACAAATACATTCGTGGAAGGAATGCCAAGACTTCTAACCACACATTCAACTCAGGCCAGAAATATGGAATTATTTAACTTGCAAAGCCGATTACATATACTACCAAGCTGCCCATGGAGAACGCAGCAAATAAGACGAGTTTCTCGCACTTTCACATTGTTTTACACGCTGAACATAATTTAAAAAGCAGAGAGTAGGAGTGAGCAGTGTAGTGAAATGAACTTAGATAAACATTCTCAAGCACACACAGAAAAATTCTCAGCAAGCCTCCGACGAGCACTCTCCTGCGAGGAACTCCCATCTTTTGTGTCCTGTGTGTAGCATGACATGACAGTGTGCGCGTGTGAATTCCATTCTGCAGCTAAAAATAGAACATCTGTTTCCCATAGTTGCTGCGGGAGCCTATAGACCACGGCCATCCTTCAAAAATGATCTGTGAGCGTAACCTTCTGTGGGACCTTTGAGCTGTAGGCGATCCTTCAGAGCCCTCTGCTCTCCTCTGGGGCTGGATTTCAGCTCCGTGACCTATGACCTCTTCATAAAGAAGCCCACTGGAGAATGACAAAGAGCCTGACCCACCAGCTGTCCCTCTAAACCACCATGATCACGTGTCTGTCAGCAAGCGCTCACTCAACATGCATGTCACAGAGATGAATGGGAGCTGAACGTATCTACACGAGCTGCTCTGGAGGACGCTTTTTTTTATGGATACATTTATTACCTTTGCCGTTGTCTTTTTTCTCGTTTTCCAGTCATTTTGTTTTTTTCAGTAAAATTCTCAAGAGCAAATCTCAAAGCGACAGCGAAGTAATTACGTGCATTAATAGACCTGTGGTCAGATATACTAACGTGTTGCACTACAAAGTACTGTCGCTGTTTACACACAGTGCAATCACAGAGTGTAAGTGGTGGGAAGTCTCAGTTTTCTGCACTTTAACCTGTTTCACATGTTTTTCTGGGAGTTCCTTTCACGAGGCACAAAATATAAAAAGGGAAATATTTAAATCACGCGCACAAATTGATTTTTCTGTGCAGAAAAAATGTCTTATTTGAGTTTGACATCGAAATGAACTGTGAGTGCACCAGTGAGTGTTCAGAAAACAGGGCAGCTTTTGAAAACCGTAAAACCAACCACACCTGCGAGCACTGTTTGGGGATTCCACTAACGCTGCTATTTTCCCCCGTTTAGTAAATCTGTCATAAATGTCATAATGCTGACAGTCTTTGAAAACACCCAGGTCACAGTGTAGAAGCCCCTATTCTCAGACAGCCAGGCATGTAATAATGTATCCCATCTGATCACAAAAGTCACAAATAATCCAGTGTAACAGCACATTATTGAAGTCTTCCCTTTACAATATAAAGGTTCCGTTCGTCATTGAGATCTATATAAATAAAACTGAATTGAATTAATAATAACATCAAACGTATTCTTGACATGTTTGTCAAGTAAAGGCTAAATTCGGCCTGTCTTTACAACGACACTAACCAGAGCTTCCAGCAACCGCAGACGTACCGGTGGTAGCGTAGACAGAGACAGCAGTGTTTGTTGGCAGTGACGGTGTAACAGTGCAGGCTAGAGAAAGTTTTACTTCATCGATCGTGATGACAACAGAACACTGCTGTACGTAATGAATGTGCACACACACAAATCTAGCGTGATGGTGCAATGACAGCCAATGAGTAAGAACGCTTCACCCAGAGTGAACTTCAAACTCAAACCACAACGCCTCGGGAGAGGAGTGTAATTGTCTCGTAAGTGGCCCGGTCCTTTTTGTTTTGACCTTTTACGTTGAGTGCACATAAAGTAGTGAAAAATGTCACAGCCGCCTAAGTGCAGTAACCAAAGCGACTGACATTTCCACACTCGAGTCAAATGTGTTTTTCAGCACCAGCTCCATCAGTAACACTGGGACACTACACACACACACACACACACACACACACACACACACACACACACACACAAACACACACACACCCACAAAAACACACACACAAAAAAACACACACACACACACACACACACACACACACACACACACACACACACAGAAACAAATAAATTCTGTCTGAACCAAAGTGCAACTGTGCATATCTATATTAATATACGTATCTTTTAGATGTTTGCA